>QBDW01001343.1:0-58495 GCA_003261595.1 Maconellicoccus hirsutus
AAAAAAAAAAAAAAAAAAAAAAACGTCGGTAGAAAAAACTTGAAAATGTTTTATTTTTTGAAAAAAATTGCAGTAGTGACTCTTTTTGAATTTTTTAGTTTTACTTTTTAAATTTGTAATTTGAAAAAAAATTGCGGAAAGGGAACTTCCTAGAATTTTTAGTGTAAAGTAAAATGTGGCAAAAAGGTATCCATCCAAATTTCTATTTCTTAAAAAAAAATCTCTGAAGAAATGCTTTATTCGTGAATTTTATAAATGTCCAAGATATCCTCCTTTTGAATTTGTCAATGAACTGGATGATGGTATATTTGACCAAATTCGCAATAATTTCGGAGTAATCATCTCCCCTTTCATTGGAGCCAAATCTTTTTCTTGACAGTCGACCTTATATCGTGTTTGAATTGAAAAGGAAGACGATTTCGCGAATCGTCGCGAATAGGAGAAGGCAAGGGCAGGGGCCCAGTGCCACGAATTCGTTCGGGGCCTTGGCGTAAGACATCTGCTTTGAAATGTGACGACGACGTCGACGTCGTCTGTACGTACGATAATCGACGTAGCATATGCGTCGGTGATGAATTATACGCGCCGTTCGTCTCGTCTCCTCCTGGACGCCTATCCCCTGCGGCCCCTCGAATGTGCAGCGTTCGTGGGGCGCCTGTAGTGTGCGCGATAAAATCTCGTAAATTTCCCGACACACCGATAACGTACGGCGTCGTCGAGCGGGAAGCGTCGCGATCCGGCAACACTGACTTGACGCGCGGCTAAAAATCGCGTCCGAGGTAGGTGCAACACTGGGTCGCGACGACGTCGACGTCGTATACTTGGCACGCTTACGCGACGTCGGGCGTCGGCGCGCGGGGCCGAGGCGACGGTCGCGGTCGCGACAGTTATTTAAGGCGATGGGCGAGTACTCCGGCGTACTCGCGGGTACCACCACACCATATCGAGCAGAAATACTAGAACTTTCTGGAATTGAGAAGTCGACCGGAATATAGCGCGGCCGAGAACGAGATAAGCGTTTTAGTTTTCAGTCGTGAATTGTGTATCGGACTGCGTGCAACGTTTTTTCGCCGTCACGTTCGCGCGGACTTACTTTTACGCCTTGTCTTAGGGCATTCGTAAATATTTACGTAAACGGGACGTAATTCCGGGGGCGAGGGAGTATTTCGAAGCACCGCCGGTTTTTCCGTATCCTTCGGTCGAAGCGAGTCGCCGAAAAAGTGATTTTAAGTGACGCGAATTTTGACGAAATTTTTCGAGGTGCGCGTTTGTGCGTGTTGAAAATAAGTGTTGTGGAATTTCGTTGGTTCGGGGTACGAACGTAATCGTAATTTACGTGATCGTCGATCGCGCAGGATTCACAAGATCGAGCGGTGTTGCGGATGTGCAATAAGTTACGTCGATTCGGCAAATTCCAGTGATTTGGTGTTTTCGCGCTAAGTGCTGAGCAGCTGAGACGAAACTCACGAAGGTAGGCGATTTTTTGCGAATTTAACGCGACGGGGTTGTTTTGTAGATGGGAGGAGGAAGTGAGTTGCGGGGGGTATGTTGAAAATTACCATATTGCGTTGGCGTCAGTTACGGTGATCTCGTCGGAGATGAATTCTGGGGAGGTAAACAACGCCGAAAATTGTTCTTCGATATCGACGACGCTTGTGAACCCGAATTGATAAGCTGATAAGGTTACGCCATACGGTGATTGGGAGCGGCGGCGGTAGCGACGGAGATACGCCATCGTAGTCGAGTTGATGAATGGGCACGACGACGAAGCGGATACGTTCAATTAAAATTTGATCGCGTGAAAAATTCTCTCGTTTCCTTTAACCGATTACACGCTCGAGTACGTTGTCGTTTTCTAAAAAAATTTTCCACAGGGGATCGTAATCGAGGGAAATTTCGAAATGACCTTAACGTCGTGTTTACCATATGGTTGATGCGTTTGCCTGGACGCGTATATTTTCGAGGCGATTTTATCGTTCGAAGGGGTTCGATAGGGTGTGCGCGAAGGGTAGTGATGGCTTCGAGGTGGATTTCCATCGACGGCGTGGATTTGTTGATGAATTAATACGGACGTCGTGTTGCGTCGCGTTACGCCATATCGTCGGCCGCATTACACCCCCGTTCCGCGTCCCTTCGACGGTGTTTCGAATCGCGGCCAAATTTCGGCGTTAATTTCATATTCGAAGCATCGTTTTAATAAGGTATAAATTTCGCGATATTTCGCGGTAACGACGCGATAGGGTAGGAGTAGTTAGGATGGAGGGTGCGGTCTGCGGTGAGGGATGTAACGAAGAAAATCCCTGTGCGTGCGATGTTTACGACGCTGCGAAATGTCTATTCGCGAAATGAAAAGAGAAAAGCAAACCGACGCGTTAATCAATTCGAAAGAATTCTCGGAATTTTTATTACAACCGTCGACGCGGGGCGCGGCGCAGCGATGCTGATTTTTCTTTCCTTCGTGTTCGCGATTGGTGTCCAAAATTTTCTCATTTGTGGTAGCATTAGATGTGGTGAAGTGCAGGGGTGTTTTATCGCCGAGAAATTGGTTTTCATAAATGAGCGAAGTGGTACTGAAGTGAAAAGAAAGAGAAGCTAGTGTAGTCCCCTCTCTCCTGCCCCCCAAGGTGATGCGAATATTTGAGGAAAAATGAATAAAAATGCCAAAATGCCATTACATCTACTTTCAATAGAGTATTCATTGGTGCAGGTGTCAGAATGTGAGAGGGAGTATGAAGGATTTGAATTTTTTTTTTTCATCAATCGTAGTATTTAAAATTCAAAAAATCGCACATGATATTTTATTTCAAACAGGGGGAGGGGGATCATCACTTGAATCCGTGCTCCAAGCTTGCTTCTGGCAAAAAACATGAACTTTTTAAAAAATATTGGAATCTTGACTTTTTTTAAAAGAGTGAACTTTGCTTGTAAGTCTTGAATGATTCTTTAAAAATTCTCAAGTCTCTTTTTGAAAAATCGTGCCCATAACAAATAGCCACCTTGCCTCTCCACCTCTTCTGCGGTCCTGGAAATGAGTACATTTTGAGGTACATTTTTGAACTCGTTCAAATAGAAAAGCTGAGCTTAGAAAATTACGTAATACCAATTTAGCGACATATTTCGTTGGAAAAAATTCATAAATTTTAGTTTTCGGGGTAAGTAAATAAAAAACGTTAGAAAAGACGTACGAGTATTTTTGGTGAAAAAAAAAAAAAGAAAAAAAAGCGAAATTACTAAAATTACTGTAATTTTTGTTTACAAACTTTATAAACTCCTTGATCAAAAGTTGGTTCGTGTAATCCACTCGTGTGTAATTTTAATCAAACGATGAACTAATTGTGAGAAGATGGGAAGAATTTGAATGAAGACCATTTGGCAAAGTCCCTGGATAACAAAACGGTTACTACGGCGTCACATTTTACGCCATCTGAATTCCCTGGTCGAAAATATACCAGGGGTACTCAAAAACGAGAAATCCTCGTGACTTCGAGTTATTCGAGATGCGAACGATGTGGGAATAATCTACGTAGAAGGCGATTTTCTGAAATGAGAATTTAATGTAATTTTTTTTAAATATGAAAAATCACCGATGTTGATTGATTTATTAGCTTGATCGAAAAATTCACCGTTTGATGTTGGAGCTAAATTTAAAGATATTTTCGATGGTATTGTTTTGATTTGAATATTATATTTCGAGTATGAAGACGAAATTATACGAATTTATCGTCAACTTGTGTGTGATTTTTTAAAGAGGTATTTCGAGTGTGTTATGGTTGGTTTTGGAGTTCAAGCTACTTTATCGTGGTTAGTTGACCTTCGAAAATAACGACGAATTTTTCTCGGAAACGATGTGTTTTTTCTGCCTGCCCTAAAATATGGAAATTTTCACCTAAATTTCACCAATATCGTTGTTTTGTGATATTTCACTTGCAGAGGACGAAAGCGTCGGTTTTGTGAAAAAAATATCGTTAACGAATATCAACAGGTAGGCTGTTATTTTCATCACTCCCCGTGTTTTTATTTTGAGTAGTGTCGTTTTAGCCCTTTGAGTGGGCCATTGAAGGTTATTTTTCGTGGAAATAAATCATCTGGAAATATTTCAGTTTTTATGCGTTTGTTTATAATGATTTTGAGTCATTCTCTGTGGCAGAACTTGGGAGCAGGGGGATTACAAATTTTACCGATAACAACGCTGTGTACACAAAGTAACGTATAAACTTGACCTAGAAGATGAATTCTGAGTAATAAAATAAACAAACAAACCAGTATTTCGAAGAAATGTTTTTTCTTTTACGCGAGGGTCAAAAAGAATAATTTATGATGTGCTTCCTTTCGAAAAACAATATTTTTTGTGAAATTTTCACAATGGTATTGTTGATTAAATGAGAGAAAAATTTGTTCGATTTCAATTTTTATGCGGTATTTGATGTATTTTGAAGAAAAAAATGGGCTGAGAGGGGGAGGGGATGGTGAAATTTTATGGAGAAATTTTTTCAAGTCGAAATCAGCAGGAGGGTTGCTTTGATAGGCACGAATTTAAACTTGAATTTTTGGAAAAATTAAATTCTAAAAGAGTGATTTATTTCTTTCGATTTGAAAAAATTATTAGTTCGCATTGAGAACAATTAGATGACCTTTTTTTGAGGGGAGAGGTGTAGGGAAAATTTTATTTTTTTTTTCCTCTGGACATGCGCCTGGATTTCAACAAAAATTTGATTTTTGGAAAGGAAATTCTGGAAAACCAGCGTAATCAATGTTTGAGTTGATTTTCGGAATTTTTGGTGGATTTTTTGTAATAACGTGCTCAGGTTTCTGGCGGGATTTTCAAAAAACATTTTACAAATTAAACATGTAAGAACATTTCAATTTTCGAGAATTTTTAAAGAAATTAGTTGCTTTGAAATACAATTTTGAGAATTTTTTTCTTGCTTTATTTTGCTGTTTGCTTTTTCGAGCGTTCCGTTGTGAAAAGTGAAAATTCAATGAGGGTAGAAAATTTTTAAAGAAATCTCGTTTGCGTACAAAAAAATTTCTGTTTTTTTGGATAATCAGCGAAAAGGTGGTGTGGGGGGAGGCTTCGAACTACTTGCTCATTTATTTAAATATATCAGTACTTTAATTTTCTTGATTTAAATTGCCTTTTCATTTTGAAAAAATAATTTTTTAATTGAATTTTTAAAATGTAATGTTGGGTCTGTGGCAATGTGCCCCCTTGGACTCTCTCCCTGGACGATTTTATTCATTATTCGGAAATCCTGCCTTCGTCGATAGCGATAAAAGTCCATATTCGTAAATTTTCGTTATTGTCGCTTTTTATCAGGGTTTCAAAAACTGATCGAAATACATTTGCGAAGTCGTCAACTGGAATTTTCAATTAGGAGATTTTAGCGGAATATTCGTAGCGAAGTTTCAGTTGTTTACGAGCAAACGAGCATATTTAGATGGCACTCTATAGAGCTTTAGTCCTCGACATGAATTCCAAAGTTGTAAAAAGTGAAACTTGGATTTAGAAGGTCGATAATAAATAGCGATAGTATTTTAAGCATTTTCATCGGAATAGCACTCGAGACACATGCGAAGAGTACCTTGTTCGAAATTCTTTTACGTCGAGTTCCTCTTCGTCGATCTTCTTGGATCGAACCCTTCGTTAAAATACGTAATTCAAAAATAGACACATCGAGATCACCCTGCAGCCTGGTCGAGCTGTAGAGACACGTGTGAGATCATGTTCCCAACGGAAGTGGATATCGATGTAGGATCATTTCGATGGATTTATTAAAATGGATTTTTTTTTTCTCTCGAAAAGTACATCACAAACGAATACGTATTTTTGACTGCGATAATGTACTTGTGAAATAAATGGTTCCTCGAGCCTTGACTATGGCCCACGTAAAACGAACGTTACGTGTAAATTAAGGTCGAACGCGACTACGGTGATATTTCAAGTTGAACTGCAATAAATATCAACTACGGTCTAACTTACGCCTAGGTGACCAAAAATGTATTGAAAAGAAATTTTCTGCGAAGGATACCTATAATGGGTATGGGTAATTTATCATCGGCGAAATTATACGCGTATCAGCATTGACCCGTTAAAACGACTCGTATTTCATAATATTATCTTATCTTATTTCTCGATTTAATTTTCTAACGCTGATTACGTAAAGTTTATTATCGTCGATATTTTGCGGTTTTTCGAACAACGACTACGAGTGCGGTGGGTCGTGTGTAGCGGCTACCGCAGCGGGTCGCATTACAATGGCGACAAGCAGCCACGAGGATTGAATTATATCGTGGTATTCGCCCGAAGATGTGCGAATACCAATTCGACGATGAAGAAGCGAAGAAGCAACGATGACCATCCATGGAAGTGATTATACGAGAACGTCGTGCAGCAGCGTCACAACTACTAAACGTGTCGCTTCGCTATATATAGTGTGTCGATGGTGGTATAGACGTGAGCGTGTGTGGGTGCACTGCATGGTCGTGTTCGTTCGTCGGGTAGGTCGTGTTGACGATTTTTCGAACACGTAAACACCTCCCTGCGGTTTTTCTCATTTCGAATATCGTTTAAAAACGAATGGAATGCGTGTGAGTAAGCGAGATGTGAAGGTGTCGGTGGGGGGGAGCGCGGAGGGCGATGTGATCGAGCGATGCCAAAAAAATTTAGAATTTAATTACACAGATGATTATTAGCCGTGACGTGTTGGGGAGAAGGGCGCGGGATAATTTGAGAATTTCGTGGATTTCGCGTCTGCGTGGTGATAAGTGAGGGGGGAGGGGAGTGATAAGGAGATGTGGAAATATTTTCGACATTTTTTTATCGATTGGAATAAATGCGAAGAGATTTGAAATGTTTTGATGTTTATGACGATTGGGAGGAGGGGGGGGATTGCTTAACGTACATTTCAAATCACCCTGATTTCATTGGACGTTCGTGGTCAGCGTTATTAAGAGAAAAAAATTGGAATTTGCTGCGAAAAAAATACTCTTACGTGATGTTGCTTCATTTTACGGATACAAGGAGAATTTATAAGTATCATCGAAAACAAAATAAGCCCCAGAAGGGACATCAACCGAATCATTTGTGGAAAAGCAGTCGCTCCTAAGAGCTCAATTTCGCATCTATTAAGAAATTCATCAAACAAGAATGCCGAAGTGTTACGATAAAAAATTCATTAGCAACGCGATCTCATCAATTAAACGCGTCCACGATATAAAGCACTTTCATATACGCTTTCCCCATTCATCGACACGGTCCACTATTCGCTATTTGGTAAACAGGATGATTTCAAAATATCGAAATATCAACAAACCACGCACCGTGTAAGATATGCCGTGATTCTGAGGAAGAAGCGAAGCTAGAAAGAGCAATCAAGGACGTCGAAGGAATCTCGCGCACGCAAATGATCCGCTAGACGTAATCGCATCCGTAGCGGAATCACTTTCGTCTCGTATCATCTCGTCGAATAAATGACCCCAGATGTACGGCCGATCTTATCGGCGAGCTTGATTACGCAGAGTAACGCGAAGAATAGATGATAATGAGGTACGCTGAGAAATTTCGGATGCGGTGTTTCTTCATTTGGAAGGGAAAATTCGGTCATTGCGAAGTAGTTCGTTCGCAGTTTATGTGGTTTATTCGGGGTTTTGGTGTTTTTTTTTCGCATTTTTTGAGCCTATTGTGGGTGGTCTTTGGATTTGCATTTTTTTGCATGTGATTAGTTGGTGTTTTATGTTTGCGGGGGTGGTTTAGATTTGCATAAATGTGCTTGTTGCGTCATTTTTATTAAAAAAAAAAAACGAGAAAGAGGAGTGATTTAGTTGTTTTTTTGCCGTCGTCCCCATCTTACCCTTTCAAAGTAATTTATTCTTCGCCAAATGGGGCGAGTTTTTTTTTGAAAAAATTTCTCCCAATGAAAGTCGATCTAGTTTTTTGTTCATTGATTAATCGTAGTCATCAAAGGACGCCATTATGAATATTTTCACCGATGAGGTTCATTCTTCGATTATTTTTCTGGTAGTTTTTATCTTTCGAGAAGTAATTTTCGACTTTATCGAATTAACGATACTATTTCGATGCTGAAATCACCGAAAGGTTTTCTAATATGACGAACATTCGAGTCGGATTATTTTTACGCTAATTAGAAAAATTCTTCGTGACCTCGCACCCCATCAAATCGATAAATTGTATTTTAATTTAGTTTATTTTTCTTATATTACGTTAATTTTCTCTTCATAATTGATGAATCGTTTTAATTGCGGAATAATCGTTATCGCGAGAGTGAACATATCTTTCGTAATATGTTTTTGAGCTGAGTGAAGGATTTTATCAAATGTCACGAGGAGATAGATACGTGACACGTGACGTCACGCGTGTTGTATTTTCGTTGATTGGTGACGTGATAGTTTGTAGGGAGATATGAAAGAAATCGAATTTTTTTCTGTTTTTCTTTTCAAGTCATTTCTTGGATTTTTTTCTATTTTTTTTCCTTTAATTTTTCAAATATTCTTTCGTTATTATCGAAGATTTTATTGACGACGTATTTCTCGTGTATTTTTGGATTTTTTTTTAGTAGCTTCTCGTACTTGGTTTAATATTCAGTACACGTGGTAAACAATTCCCCTCTTTCCCCTCTATTCTAACCCTCTAGCAAAGTACTACTTTAAGAATCGATTTTTTCAATTTTTTGTGGTTTACTTTTTTTCTGGGTGTTTTTTTAAATCGTTTCTTGGCTTTTTTCGTGTTTTACTTTTGGAAATTTCGTTTTGCTTCTTTGTAGATTTTGATGGTATTTTTTTTTAATGTTTTTTTAAAATTTAGCGTAGGTAAAAAAGATTCCCCCTCACCCCTCCATTTCTTTTTAAGTTTTCCTTTAATTTCTATCATTTTTAATTTTTCGAATATTTTTTTAGTTCTTTTTTTAACAATTTATGTTCTCTAGCTTTTATGACTTTTTTATAACTTTTTGTCACGGTCGGAAATTTTTTTAGATGTTTTTAAAATTTTTACGTACATTTTTTCGTTGATTTTCGGTTATTTTTCATCGACTTTTGGTTGCTTTTCATTGACCTATACCTTAAAATGCCAAATGATACGATGATAACCCCTAAAATGAACTTTCATTTGATTAACGCTTCTGTGTATATTTACCCTGATTACATCAATTTTTCAAACGAATCTATAATTTGCTGAATCGGGAATTTAAAATTACAACTACATCGGTATTTTTCCATTAACTTTTTAGTGAAAAAGTCTTTCTACTCGTAACATGACGGTAAACTAAACATACGAAAATACGTAAACAACAAAACACCTTAAAAGTTTCTTTTTTTCAATCACGTAGTCGTATTTTGTATCGAAAAGTTAAGTGGTAAAGTTCAAACATGGCGTGTCACTTGGGTTGTAATCTTGTACGTAAAGCTCGGCAGGGTCGTAAGTGCGATAGAAAGTTCGGCGATGGGGAAGGGGGAAATGACGTTGAATAAACAATCGTGCTGCGACGAACCAAAAAACCACGTATGTTATTTCGCGTATGAAAATTTTATTAATCGTTTGATACGTCGAAATGATTCTTTATAAACGAATTATCGACGATGTATTTCCATTGGAATAGTTAATCGAGAGTAATAAATGATTAATCGGAATACGAAGGCCTGTTGATATGAAACCCAACATTAGGTTTCACCTTTGGCTTCTTCCTGGCGACGCGTATGACCTCGAAATTTGTGGCTTTTCGTGGTTTTTTCAAATCCTGTGTTTTTACTTTTGAAATAAAATGAAACTCGGGGGGTTTCGTCGAAGATGATAGTTTTTGGATTTTGTTTGAATTTTTTAAATCACTTGTACCTTTGGATTTGATATTTTGACCATATGTTTCAACATGGCCGCTATATGTAGAATTGTTTTTTTTAAATATGACTCGGCAAAAAAAAATCATTCGAGTCATGTTTTCTGATATCATTTACACCTACGTGTCCATCTCGATGATTTTTCGAGTGGTAATGCGTGATTAAATCAAACCGAAGTCGGAATTTTCCGCATGACGTTGATGAATAATATAAAAAACGATTTTTTACCATCGCGATTTTCGAAGTGATACGAGAGAATTATTTCGATAACAGAAAAATTCACGGTTCTGACTTCTGAGGAAAAGTTTGAGAACGCGGATACACAAATGATCGCGCGTTATACAACGTAGCGCCGCGTGTTCCCGTGGAAGTTCTGCGTCAACGCGGTAGCGCGGTATGTTCACGTTTCGACGTGCGTAAACGTTGCGAGCGCGTGGAAGCAAAGTACCGCTGAAGTTCGTGGTAGTGCGTCAAGTGACGGCCTGCCGCTTCTTCGTGCTTTTTCCTATACGAGAAAAATGTCGATTTTTCGAGATTGTTTTTTCGCATTAATCCTAATAACGTTCTGTAATGTTTTACAAAGAAGAAGAAAAATCGATTTTTCAATATTTGTTTACAAAATGGCGCTCGATTTATCCGCCATTTTGTACGCAAATATTAAAAAATCGATTTTTTTTCTTCTTTGTAAAATATTACAGAACGTTATTCGGAGTTATACGAAACAAAAAATCATCGAAAAATCGACATTTTTTTCATAGAAACCGGAAAAAACCCGAAGAAGCGATAGAGCGTTGGTCGACGTACTCCACGTATTTCAGCGGTAATTTCGCTTCCACCCGCTCGCGACATTTACGTTCGTTGAAACGAGAAGTTACCGCGTTAACGTGGAACTTCCACAGAAACCAGCGGCGCTACGTTGTCCAACGCGCGATTATTCGTGTTCTCGTTATTTTAATTTTTTTCTCAAAACCATGAATTTTTTTCGGTGATTTTAATGGAAGGGGAATGAGAGGAGTACAAGTGCGGAGAGAATGTTGAAAAAATTTAGTTTTATTCATTACGCAGGTATGCTACTTTTTACTATGAATCGAGTTTTTTTTTTGGCTAAAATATCAGAATTGAAAAAGTTTCAAAAAAATGAAGAAGAGTGGGGATGCGGATTGAAGATAAAATGAGCTCGAAAATGTTCTCAACATTTTTCTTAGGTGGAAATAAACAAGCGAAATGCATTCTTAAGGTAAATTCGTCTACTTATCGAAACACGAAACAATCTCTTTCGACGGTTTATTTTCAAAATAGGTGAGGCATGGGGAATGGAAAGGGGGGCTAAATAAGCGTATACGTCTATACGAATAAGAGAACATCGAAATACCGAATTGTATTCGAACAAACGTCGAACGTTAGCCAAAAAATTTCTACTGCGCTAAATTTGTCGCGTGCGCAAAGTGTTTACGAAATTGGACACAGCGAATGATTTTGGTTGGCGATGCTCGAAAGTTTGTTTTTTCACGTTTCCATCGTACGAACTTTCGTAGGGTTCGAATTATCGGAACTTTGGAACGATCGAGGTGTTTTTTTTTTAATTGGTATTTTTCTACGTCATCGTCGTTAGCATATAAATTGATTCAGGTGCGAAATGCACACGTTTTTTATGTATGCGTGCATCGGCGTATACATAATATTGACTTTATAGAGTGTAAAAGCTTGAACGTAAATGGCGCTATTTTTTTCCTTTATTGGTATAATGGAAATTTGCGTAAATGACGTAGTCGGACGGATGAAATTGACGTTGTCGGGTTTTATACGTATTTTATTTCGGCCTGCATTCGCATTTCACGCGAGAAATACGAGCCGACGCGGTAGTGAAAAATTTCAATTCGTCGGAAAATGAAATTTTATGGTTTATTCGAAGCGTTGCCGTTGTAGCGTTTTACGTAACGCAACCGGCACCAGCGTAACGCGTTTATTGTATATTTTTTCGTTTTATTTTTATCGTATAATATACGCGCATTTTACGCTTATTTTTATATCTTTTTTATCCTTTCGTATCTGCGTGCGATCGGTGATAATTGTATGAAAGTTGTTGCACTTGGACGCGAACTATAACGATTAAAAAAATGAAGAATTACGCGGTACGTGGAATATTATACTTTTACTTCATTATGTACTTGTATGTCGTATAGAGTTTGCATTGTCAGGTTGTGTGTGTGCTGTGTAGCTGTGTACACGATTACGAGTCTACGGTATATATGAATATTAGAGATAAGCCGACGTGAAAAGACTCGTCTGAAAAGTTAACTAAGCATCGAGGATACCGGTATAGGACGGTATCGTCCAATAACCGATTTATATACTTTGCCTCGGTGTCGTGAACTCGTGAATTTTCGTATATCTCAAATGAAAGGCGAACGATGTTGGGAGATTTATGACGATACCTAGATACAGGCGAGATTGTGTAATTTTTAACCTTTTTTTCCACCGTGTACGTATATTGTTGGCACTTTAATAGAGGTTTACTCGGTAAGCGATCGAGCTCTGTGGATGAACGATGTGGAAATTATACCATCGTGTTGGGTGATTCTCGCGTGGTTTGTGTTTCGATAGCGTTACGAGGGCTAGGAGGATGGTGGAAGAGGATTGAGAGGATATGGGTTTGAGTGATGATACTCGTAGGTTACCTAATTCGCGTTGATTTGGATCGGTATTTCGACATTATTTCGAGTTAGACTTGGCAGAGAGGTCTAGAAGGGTTGAAAAAGTGAAAGTGGGGTTGATATGATGAAATTGTATTTTTTATTAGTATATAAATGGTTTTAACGTTGAAAAATGAATGAAATTTTCATCGAAAATTTACACCTGTTTTGTTTTTTATTCGAGCGGAGATTAATCGATTTTGCGGAAAATTTTGGTGAGCTTTTTCATCTCGGTTGTACATAAGGGAAATGGATCTATGTCAAATGAACCGTTAAAAAAACAAAATTTGAGGCTTAGTTGGAAGTGGAGATGATTTATGGGAAAAAACGGGAATTTTTTCCATCGGAACCAGCGAAATTCGGTACCTCGATTCGAAAGTATGGAAAAATAATTTTTGTAGGGTGCCGTTGGATTTTTTCTCAGCGCTATGTACTCTTTTTTTGATAATTCTGCATTTACGTTTTTCCTCAAATTTTTATTCAAAATCGTGAATTTTTTGGAAAAAGCGAAAACGAAGAATTTTTCTCGTATTGATCCGATGGACAAAATTGAAAATCCGTAATAGAAAAAATTTGTAATATTGGAAATTCGAAGCGAGTTCGCTTTTCATGTACACGTTTCCTAAAAAGAAATGTGATAGAGGAGTGAGAGGAGGGAGGTGGATATCGATCGATTTTTTTACATAATAGAAAGGGGAGGGTATACCTATAAAAAAGCAAACTCAGGGTATTTTATGGATTTTTTTGTTGAAAAATCACTACTTTTTCACTACCTTTTTCCAAATTTTTGAAAATCTCTCATCTTTACCACCCCTCCTACCTTATCCCATCAACGAGGTCAAATTTCAGATTAGGAGAAAATCTTTATTTAAAAAAAAATCATGTTTAAATTGTGAAAAAATGAACGCATTGTATGCTTATTGAAAAAAAGTATATGACGTCACATGTTCTATCAGTGCTGCCAATACATAAAAAATTGCCAATAATTTATCAAAAATGAACAATTTTGGAGTAATTTTATCAAAAATATTTCGGGTTTTTTCATTATTTCACTACTTTTTGACAAAATTCACCATTTTCTCACTATTTTCATAACCTATTTTCGAAATCACTACTTTTTCTCTACTTTCACTGCTTCCGCTAACTGTTAGACATCCTGAAACTCCAGCTCCAAAAAAATTTATGTATTTACGATTAAGTACAGATTATTTCGAAAGTTTTGAATTTTTTTGAGATATTTTGTATCCTCTATTTCAGTGTAAAAAAAAATAATCAATCGATATGCTCCCCCCTCCGCCCCTCTCTGCTTCATTACATTTTTTTTAGGAAACGTGTATGTAATGTGCAAACTCGCTTCAAATTTCCAATATTACAAATTTGTTTTATTAAAGATTTTCAATTTTGTCCCTCGGATCAATGAAAGAAAAATTCTTCGTTTTCGCTTTCTCCAAAAAATTTACATAAAAATTTAAGGAAAGACATTGTAGCAGTCATAAAACTCGTTTGTATGTATTATTTTAAATTTATTAATGTGTCGGACTAGTGTCAAGATAAATCTAAGGCAGGAAAATAATAAAAAAAAGTAACGTGAAATGGTCAATGATATACTAGAAATGAGAACGACGACGGGACTTCCACCCCCTCTTCCCCCTTTGGGCTCCTATGTATTAAATTTTTGTAATTTCTGAAATGAGCGTCGCAGAGGCAGGACGAAATTTCGCTAGTTTGGAAAAAAATTGACGTAAATATTGTAATTGTGTCATTTTGGTGGAAAAATTTTAAAAAATTATGTTTTATTGCACAAATTGCGAAATTTTCTCACTCTTTCCGGGAAACTTGCTTCTTCACCTTACTTAACGTTTTTGGTATCTCAATGGGCTTTTAATACGGGAACGAAACTTACTCGAAATTGCTGCGAAAGTCTCGATTGTAGGATACGGTATGTTGCGGATTTACACAATAAATTTTTTTCACGTGTCGTATTTGACAATGGATTTCGTAATTTTTTCGAAAGAAAATCAAATTGGTCGTTTTGTTGGAAGTTTTTACGACGCCGACATGCATCACTCCGCGGTGTAAATAAATAACGATAGAATTTTCGTAACATGGTCGATACGAGGTTGTTTTTTTCTCAATTAAAAGTAGTATTATGCACGACGCGTATATGTATTTACGCGAAACGAAAAAAAAAAATAGCAAATAGCACGTAATCCATATGTAACGAAGAAAAAAGCCGAGATGATCTCGACGCGTGTACGTTGCGTAGCTTCGAAAAGGTGACAAAAGATGATCGCGTAGAAATAGAAACCAGTTGTGTTGCGTCAATGAAGTTGCTGGTTCTAAGAATACGTTCGCTTGTTTGATTTATTGCGGAATTCTTTTTTTTCTTATATTTTACGAAAGAGAATGGATTATGGTAGCGGAGGCAATAATCTGGTGTATGTTTTGAGGCCTGGCGGCCTTTCGTAATACGAATGGCTAATTTTAGTATCGAACGAGTAAAATTATCATGGGTGTTACTTCATTGTGATTAGGCGATCGAATAACGACGCGAATCCGCCTTACGCAGAATATACCGCGGAAATTACCGTCTGTCTGGCGTATTTTTAATGAGTTTTCATCGAAGAAAAACGTTGGGTTGAAAAACGTGATATTTGTAAAGGTGTTTTTTTTTTCTTTATTTCATAACCAAACAAACGACGTTATCAACGTACTTGAACTTTTTTACGAAAATTTCGTCGTCGTGGAAAAAACACCTGTTATGCGTAATTTTCATTCGAAATTACTGAAAATTTCGACGAACAAGCGAAATTCGCGGTGACGGGGCTGAAACACCTTGTACGACGCGTCGTCGCAAATCCCCTCAGGTGAAAATTTTTCAGCAATACGACGCAAAAAATTGTATTGTATTCGCGGAATAAAACGAAGAATATTCGAAGAAAGTGGCAATAATCGTTAAAGAAACGATAATGACAGGCGCCACATTGAACAATAAATTTTCGCGTATCTGTCGATTAAAATGACTTGTTTATGCGCGCGAATACTTCGCAATTAATGTAATTTTTCCGCGAAAAAACCACGCCAGGTTAATTTCAACGCGAATAATGGTGTATTATATAATAACGCAAATAGTCGAATCTATTATTAAAACTACGAAGCACAGAGTCGTCTGAATCGTACAAGTTGGAAAATTTCCGTCGATCGGTTTGATTGCGTGAACGAACGTTGTTTCGAGTATGAGTTGGCGTAATTTGTCGTCGTTTGGAGTTCTATCAATTCCAAGGGTGGCTGGTTACTTGGATGTTATATAAATAATGGAAAGTATCGTGGAAAAGTACCGAAACTCGGATGACGAGCGTTGCTGATGCTACCTCGAGGCTGTGAGTTGATCTAAACTTTAGCGAGTAATTTTCCTACGTTGGAGTAGCAATTGAAGAAGATGACGAGACGCGAGTGTGGATAGCGAATTCTGGTCTAATTCGTGTTATGCGTGAGGAGGGTATATGGCAATGTCACGTTGATGGAATGATTCGTCTCCATGTCGAGGGAAAATTTATTCAGAAGAGGAATGTGGGAGAGGAGGAGGTGTTAAGATGAGAATCTACATATGTGGCATTCCATAAGAAAAGGGTCAACTTGGACTGTCGGATCGAAATCGAGTTAGACCCATATTCGGAAACTATATTTAATTACCTTCAAAATGAGCCATAGAGGAGCCCTCTAGGTATAAAACTCACGCCTGGGGACGCGATTGAAGTTTGAACTTGAAAAAACCTAGTTTCGAGAAAAACGCGTTTGAAATTTTCGCAACTAAAAAATTGTTGTAAAAAAATATAAAAGTTGCGAAATGTGTTGTAACCGGCTAGTTTTACTTCATGTAACAAACCACGTCCGAGGTTCAAAACTACTCTCATATGAAAGTACAAGGATGATAGTATACGAATCCGTCAAAAACCAAAAATCGATATATTTGACCAAAAATCACATTTTTGCATTTTTCTCGAAAAGTTGTTTTCGTCCAAGTTGACCCTTTTCTTATGGAATGCCACATATGAAGTAGATAAAAGAAGCTGCAGATAGAGGAGGAAGAAATAAGCAGTGATATGCGGTGAGAAGATCTTCAGAGTCGAAGAAAGTTGTGACTGGAGAAGACAAAAACGTATGATGTGTATTAGAAATGAGAAGGATAACTGACAAAATGAAGCGCTACCACTTATGAAGTGAGAAGTAGTGGAAGAAGTAATGGGGAACGCACGGTGACATATGGGAAACGAAAAGTGGAGAAGTTAGCGGTAGGGAGGTGAAGTGAACCAATTGTATTAGGTAGAAGGGGAGATGAAATTAAACGCGACGGTGTCACTTCGGCAGGGAAAGAGGAGGGGAATCAATTGTATTAAATACGTGCTGGGGCGATGAAAGTAAAAGAGAGACGTTGCCAGTTGGGTATGGAAGGAGAGGGGAATAAGCGGTGATGCGGGTGAAACGAAAAATTGCAGGTTGGGAATAATACGCAACGCTGAAGTCGTTGGGAGCAAAAGGGAGTCAGGAGTGGGGAAGTGATGCTAACCAATTATGTGCGAGGAAGAGTATGATAAGGTGATGAGGAAAGAAGGCAACACGGTGATGATTCCATATGGAGAAGTAAATAGAATCGATGGCTGGAAAAATAGAAGACAAATGTTCGAGATGTGATGAGAGAAAATGGGGGAAGATAATTATAGAAACGGGAACATGGAAGAGAAAACAAATAGGAAAATATAGCAAAATGAAAAGAGGTGATACATACAAATAGGAAACGAATCAAATAAATTAGAGAGCGATTTACGAAAGTATATCAAAACGATTCATTCGAGATGTACAATTTCATCATTCTCGGAACTCCGATGCGATCAAGGACTCGAAAAATCCATCACCGAGCTTCGACTTTCGTATACCATCACGAGGACAGAAGGGGATGGCGGACGTGTTTTAGGAAGTACTCTTCAGGCTACGCGACCGCTCACACGTTTTGTATAGACGAACTCCGACGCGAAGGTATTCCCGAGGTCGTTTCAGCATCGAACGAAACAAGGTCAAAATGCAAAAATAATAGTAAAACGATAAGGGCAGGTGTAATGAGCCCTCGGAAACCGATGGGGAAACGCTGCCTAGTGGAGCTAGGGTAGGTTATGGTGCGTGTACAATGGAAAAGGGAAAAGTACTACGAGGAAAAGGTATCGAAAGTGTTGGATTTGAAAAGCTTTAGCAAGGTTAGCACGTTCTCGACATGTCCGAGTATACATAAATGGTGAACTTGATACGCGTACGACCAGTTGGTCTTTGTATAGTCTGTAGGCCTCGACTCGCGTCCAATTTAGTTTACATTTTTCTTATCTAGTATTCGTAGAATCGGGCGGGCTGTGGTTCAATGTCAGATAGCGATGCATTTCTATAACGAGCTAACGTTTTTTAAGACGATTCCGCGAATTAATATGCAAATAAATGAAAACACACACGAGCGCGTTCGTCGCGATGGCGTATCACGAACGTAATAGCTTTATCGGCGGCGAATAAAAGGAAAAAGCGTCGAGGGTGACAAAGGTTAATGGGCTATTGTTAAACAGCTATGTAAAAAAACCTATCTAAGTTGACGTAATTAGAATATTAAAACGAATAGCTTTATTTATAATCGTTGTTAATTATTTACGAATAGTTCATCGCGTTGGTAAAGTATTCGTCGGTGTAATACGTATTTTTCACTTTGCAGTGCGGAACGTTGAAAAGTGACGAAAAAGACAGGCTGCAGACGAGCGAATTGGCCATGATCGAAGACGCCTGTCCCAATAAATCGGATATTCAACGTTTGGCCGTATTGAGCTATGAGCAAGTGAGCCGACTGAATGATGTGATGAACGATACGGTGCATATTCACGGCCGCGGAAACTTTCCAACCATCGAAGTAACACTCAAAGATCTCGTAACCACCGTCCGATGCAAGCTCGAAGAGGCATGCGGTAATAACGTCGGCCTTAAAGTTAGCGATATCAGACTGAACGGCGGAGCGGCCTCTTATGTTTTGGACACCGAAGAGACCACTCAGGTTTATAATGACCTGGATCTTATATTCGCCGTGGAACTATCCGCCGGTCGGCATTTTGATCGGGTTAAAACGGCTGTATTAAATTCTCTGCTAGATCTCTTACCGTCCGGTGTCAATCGTACCAGGATATCAACATGTAGCCTGAAAGAGGTAAGTGGTGGTGATGTTCAGGTGGCTGGGTTCGGTGTGGAGGTGAGTTGACGATGTACCGGGGAACTTGTAAGGTGGTGATTTTTATAGGAGTATTGTTGAAGGTTAAGGAAGGGGGTGCTTGTTGGGATTAGTGATGTTTTGAATGTTGAGGATTTTCAGGGTATCCAACAGGTTGTGAGAGAAGTGAAGAAGTAGTGATTTTGAAAATGGGTTGTGAATGTGGTGAAAAAGTACCGAATTTAGTGATGGTGAGTTGGCCCTTGATGCAGATTTTTTGGTTCAGTAAAAAAAATCAATAAAGATGCATGAAAAAAAACTTAAAAACCGTTTTTGACTTCCGATCGCCTTGGGGGGGTGTGACCCCCACTAATGGTAATGTGAATCTGTGAGCTGAAAAACAGAATTTTTAAAGCATGCGCAATTGGGCATCTACTAAAGTCTCCTAAAAAGTACTTTTGGGCGTCATTTTTAGGGCAAAATTGAAGGATGAATTTTTTTGTCCAAATATTTTTTAACGTGTTGAAGAGGTCAATAAGAAGAAAAAACTTAATTTTTAATGCATCGAAAAAATCGACAGTTTTCGCGTAAAAGATATCGAAGAATCGCGAGCATATGCCCGTCAAGTTGATACCGGCCACTGCGTACTAGTGGAGAATATATGCTCTCGTGTGATCGCCGCGTCGCGGTTGTGGCGCGTAAGCGTACGTCTTCCGCTAGTACGCGGTGGCCGGTATCAACTTACGGGTGTACGTTCGCGCTTTCACGATATTTTTTTGTGCGAAAGCTGTCGATTTTTTCGGTTGATTCAAAATGAATTTTTTTCACTTTATGAATCTCTTAAACACGTAAAAAAATATTTCGACGAAAAAAAAAAGTATTCCTTGATTTAGTCCCAAAAATGGTGTCTTAGGGTGGTTTTAGCAGATTTTTTAATACTGTATGTTCCCAAGCTCTGAAAATTCTGATTTTCGACTTGTAGATGCGTATTGCATCAATACATTTTAAAAGTTTTTTATTGCCAACTCCTTGAGGGGGGGGTGGAGCCTCGGTTGAAAATTTCGAAACGTTTCTTGAGGGGTGTAAGTGATCGAAAAAATCTGAAAAAAATACACGTTACCCTGGTAGGCAACCCCCATCCATGGCGAAAATTTCAAATTATTTGGTTGAAAACTCGCGAAAAAAGATATTTACGTTAAATCTTCAAATTTGAAAATTTTCCCATAGATCTTATCTTGTTGATTTAGCTGGGAGGGGAAGGGGGTCGAGTTGAAAGATTTCTACAAATTCAGTGAAAAATTTGTGATTTTTCAAAAAAAAAAATGTCGACTTCCCTGATTTTATTCAAATTTTAAGTATTAAAATTCGTTCCAAAGTGATTCATTTTTTGAAAATTTTCCGTTCGTTTGAAAAAAATGACTGAATTTTTATTTACCTGATTTCAAATTAGTAGTACCTGGTTTTGTGTGATTCATATGACAAGCTGTGTCGACGACCTTGGAAAAAAATGACTAAATTTCGTTTATTGTTTCAAAAAATTGTTGATTTGAAATGAAAACGAAAAGTTCACGATGCTTTATCGAACTTTTAAGAGTAGAATTTGCATAGAACACCATCACGATATTTTTCTAAAATTCGACATGGCCATCCTGAATGATGACGACCCTCTTTTTAAGCCTTCGGTGCATTTTCATGAGATCTCATCTACTCCTTGAACCGTACCCTCGGCCACTGCTGGAATATGCGACATACGCGGACAATTGGGATTGATTTTTTTTTCGTTTATATTTCAGGCGTACGTTTCGAAACTGGTGAAGGTAAACCAAGACGGCGACTGCTGGTCGTTAATCAGCTTGGGTAATTCGCGAGGCCACAAGAACGTCGAATTGAAATTCGTCGACTCGATGAAAAGGCCGTTCGAATTCTCGGTAGACTCGTTCCAAATAATCTTAGATTCGTTGCTGTTATTTTACAAATGTAGTCAGCTCGCGATCGGCGAGAACTTCTACCCGACGGTGGTCGGCGAATCCGTATACGGTGACTTTCAAGAAGCGTTGTACCATTTGCAGAAGAAGCTGATAGCGACGCGTAATCCGGAAGAGATACGCGGCGGCGGCCTGCTGAAGTATTGCCATTTGCTGGTGCGACGCTACAAGCCCGCGTATCCGGATAGGATCAAGATGCTGGAGCGTTATATGTGTTCGAGGTTCTTCATCGACTTCAGCGACATAAATCAGCAACGCTCGAAGCTCGAGAATTACCTATGGAATCACTTCATCGGACCCGAAGAGGAGGTGTTGAAGTACCAGTATCTGATCTTACTTCGTAACGTGGTCGACGATTCGACCGTCTGCCTGATGGGCCACGAAAGACGTCAGACTTTAGCCTTAATCGACGAATTAGCCTATCAGATTATGTATCCTATGTCTAAATATTACGGACCGTTGTATTTCGCGAACGCCGCCGCCACGGCGGGCCTTTACTACACGCCGCAACTGGTGGCGCACCAGTGCGCCTGTAATTCCTACATGATGACCTGCTGCTCGTCCAATCGTCCTTCTTCCGGTAACGGACGTTATGCGTCAGCCAATACCGCCGCCAAGTCTTCACCGTCTTCGTCGAGCGTATCATCGCCGATGTCTTCGGCGCCGTCTACGCCGCCGTTGCAGACCGCCTAAAGCGGCTTCGGGGATTGACCGTGGAACGAGGCGCGTAGCTGCGATGGGCTCTCTATCATGTTCGCTTTTTTTTTACATCCGACTGAAATTTTTCTCATAGTAACTCGAGTATTTGCCCGATACGCGAATTATGCATTTATTTTCGTCGTATTTTTATTCAGCTCGCGTAAGCGTTTTGCTTCGGTGTCCATATGCTGAAAAGTTCTAAGTACGCGAATAATTGCGAACGAAACGCCAGCGATAATAGCGAATATATCGTCGAAAAATTCTCCCCTTTCCGCACCATATCTCTGTTATCGTTATTTAGGATATTTTTTTTTTCGAATATTACGAGCGACTGGCTGTGACATCTTCACAACTCATTTCTTATTATATTAGATAAATATGTTATATGTAGTTTTATATCGCGTCGAAGTTAGCAACAAGTATTAAAAAATAAAAAAAGAAAAAAAATATCAAAATATAAAAACGTCGGAAAAAATGAGTCTTGATTTTTAATCCATTTACGAGAAATTTATATTGGTTCGTTTATTCCCGAAGCGTTAAACTTTTTTTCCTTCGAAGTAAAAATATATTTTATATCAGATATACATTCCTAATTAAGCGAATATCGTCAATTTTCTAATGTAAAATTATACCGCATTCAAAGATTTCGCTCGGGGCAGTCGAATTCACCCGATGCGGATGATGGAATTTTCGTTGACATTTTTAGGCAAATAGTGGAAAATAGTAAGCTTATTAGCGTGTTATTGTACGTTTATGAAGTATCGGTCGAATCGACCATTAATTATGTTAAAATACGATGATAGAAAATCGAAAAAAATTGCATTTATGTTAAAATTGTTATCTATGTATGTTTTTTAGCGTAGCGCTTACGTAAATGTGTAAAATTTGAATTGTACTTAATTTTTTCTTTTTTTGGGATTGAAAAATAAATCGTTCCTTCGGTTACGATGTTTATGAACGTAGCGTTGAAATTGCGACAACATTGAGATGTTGTAAGATACGTAAATAATGGAAACAACGTCGAGAAAAGCGGAAATAAAATTTCGTTTTAAAAAAAATTGCAAAATTGTTTAAATCGTATTCGTACGTAACGTGAATTAAAAATATACGAGGTGTTTCATGGATTACTGAGCTCGTAATTAGCTTTTTTATTTCGAAAGGGATGAGTTGGCAACACTGGCATCACGATGTATAGCAAAGATGATTATAAATATTAACTGGTGTGTTTGAATAGGGCACTTGGAAGTTGGCTGCAGTGATTTTGTTTGGAAAAAAATATCACAAATTTTATCAAATAGGAAATTCTATTCAGTACTTTTTTTAATCGTAGATTACCCAACATGAAAATGAATTTGGTAGTTGTAGGTTGGCTGCACTGAGACGATGGTTTTTTATTAATAAAAAGAAAGGAGAAAGAAAAATAGTGAAAGGTTTTTGTAATCATCCAATGTACGGTTTTCACATAACAGTGTTGCCAACATATTTGTAGTGTAATGATACGAAGAGAATTTCGGATTGAAATATTCAGTAATCAATGGAACAACCGATATGACATTGTAAGGTGTTAAAACGCGAAATCGTCGTTGTTATATCGTAAACGTATAACTTTCATGAAGAAATTTTTCGATTCAATGTCGATTAACTTTCAAAAAATATGAAATTATAATTTTTTTAAATTATATTATATTCGCGTATAAATACCGAACAATCGTCCGCTTATTTCAAATCGCCGGATGGCTATTTAGTAAAATATTGCTCAAAGTTGCAAAAATTTTAGCTACTTTTGTTAATTTTTTTTCTTTTTTTACATTATTTATTTGCTTTTTTTTAATAATTATTTTATTTTTTTTGTGGAAATTAAGAGTTTGTTGTAACATTCCTCCGGCAGACCTTTTCGTCGAGAGTATTCGTTTCGGTTAATCTGGTGCGCCATTTTTTTTTTTTTTTTTTTTTTTTGAGAATTATCCACCAAAATAAAAGCGAAAATTGTTATCGATAAAATGAATAATTTTGAAATTGGTGATTCAAATTTAAAAAATTCGAAACAAAAAAAGTTACGCGCAGAAGGGTTTGCGCATGCGTGGTAATTGACGCATGCGTAGTTTACCAGTTTATCGGCGCATGCGCGGTTGGTAGTTTATTGACGCATGCGCATTATTAAAATGAAGTGTGAAAAGTTTAATTAGAGTTTATCTTCGGTGAAGTTTAATTTGTTAAAAAGTATTTCGATTGTTGTTGTCATTAAAATAGGCTGCACCTATGACCACGTAATTCACGATTAAAGATTAATAGTGATCTCGGTTTTGTTCCTGTAATCGAATACCACATAGCACAACCAGGTTATTTCGAAATGATGAAAGTAAAGAAAAAAAAGCTCGAAAGTTTATTAGATGAAATTTGAACGCGCTAGCATCACGTTCAGTTACCCTTTTCGACATCTGTTAAAGTTACCGTTTGTACGAAGCCATTTTTGAATGTTTTTTTCCTCGTATCGACAGTTTGCATCGGATTGAAATTTACGTAACCGAAAAAGCTCCAAGTTGCTGGTCAGAAAAGACGTCATGCTAGCGAAGTAGTACCCTGCGCTTAGCGTTCTCGTGTATTTTGATTGGTTCCACGTCGCGGTCACTTGTTTTTTTCTCTTTTGTTTTATCATTTATATTTACGAGTTTTAATTTAAATTTTGTTTTTCTTGTGTTTTCTTTGTAAAAATGTGAATTTTTAATGTTTCGTTTTGCTGTCTGTACCTGCGTAATTTATCAAATAACCGAATTTTTATTATTACTGTGAATATACCCATTACCTACATATACCATCTTTACATCTAGTACAACATAATTACGTAATCTAACGATTAGTACATTTTGAAACATATTGTGATATGAAAGTAATTAATAAGTTTAACCGATTCTTTTCTCAATTTCTTTTCCGCCCTTTGTCCGTAATCTTTTTTATCGCGTTTTATTAGCGCGATCGAAGGAATAAATACTTTGGCGTAATTCATTTCATTATCCGTGTTTTTTTGTAAATGAAGATTTTATTAATTTTTTCCAAAAAATATCTACGTATTGCCTTGAATACACGAATACGAGAGAAAAGTCATATTCCAAATGTAATTGGATCGATGTATTGTAATTTGTATGGTAATGCGAAAATAAAATTTTCCTTGCCTCGTTTTAATATCATGTTTTAATTTAAGGTTGTTCTTGTATTTATACGAATACGTCTAGTTATTTATTTTAATATTTATATGGTTTAATCAAATTAAATGTTTATACATAAATTCAAATTTACCATGTTCAAAACGTTAGATTAAGTTTGTGCCACTGTTTTTCGTTTTTTTTTCTTTATCTTCTGTCTTCTTTATTTTTTTTCAAAATAAAAAGCCATCTCTTACGAAGTTACGTGTTTTAATTAGCATACCGGATATGGAAGCTATTGGTGTGGAAAAATATAACGGTTTTTTTCAAATTTTACCGGTAACGAGTTTGGAAGTACACGAGGTACGATGTTTGCTTTTTATCGGCCCTGTGGCCGTATAAAAAAATTGCGTTAAAATTCACATATTAATGATGGATAATGTGGCCTCATTATCGAACGTGTGAATATTATCAATTTTCGTATTAATAAACCTTACGTATCGGCGGGTTTAATTACTTCGGTGTCGTTTGAATAGAAACGGAAAAGATTTCGATAATTTGAGAAAACAAGAAGAGCTGGTGTGATTAGCATGCAAAGGCCAACGCGTCACAATGGACGCGAGAGTGTGCGACATGAATGATAAATCGATCGATTAAAAATAACGGTGTAGTGTTAATTACTGATAGCGCCGAGGTGATAGGTAATTTCTCCTGTTTATCGATAATTACCAGATGTAGATTAAGAAGGGGACAAGTATGTGGTGACCTTCGATTGCACGAGTTAGGTGGTAATGGCCTCAATGGGGTTATGCAAAACGAGATGAAAGTGAAATGGATGAGATGAAGGATTGCCATGGTTGATTCTTGTGTTCGATGTGGCATGAAATGCCAACAAAATGATTCGATGTGGAGATGAATTTTTCAGAATTTAAAAAAAAAATGGTAAAAATAGAAGATAGTTTCAGACCCTTTATCTGAATAAGGGATGAGTCAAATTCGAGGGTTTGTAATTTCATTGCACTTTGAGCTGGTTGAAATTTTTTACAAGAGGATTTCGAGTTCGACTCAAAGGCTCCTTAGCCTTTTAGATTGATCAAAATGAAAAAAAGTAATACTGGGCAGAGTAGACATAATCAGGAGGAGGGGAGAGGAGTCAGTTCGAATAAAAAAAATCGTATTTTTATGAGGAGGATGGAACTACAAAACGCAACAAATATATTTTTGGAAGTACTACAGGGTCATCCGAAATTCTGCAACCAATTTTTCACAAAACTCAAACTTGGAAAAATAAATTAGCTCTATACACTTGGAATTGAGTTCCTCCCCCCTCTCCGAAAAAATGGTAAATCTTTATTATGACGTCTTCTCTGAAGCTACTGAATCTAGCGGATAAGTGTGTTTATTCTATAACTCCTCTCACGTCGTTTGAACTGATTACGAACCCCTGAAAATTTTTCATTTCCAGTTGCGAGCACGTGGAAAATTTTTCTCTACTTTTTCTAAAAAACTATAAAAAAAAGAAAAAATATTTCGGGAATTTTATTGCGAAAAATTCAAAAATTAATCAATTTGATTAAATTTGTGTAGCTGGTGTGTTTTGATAAGAAGAAACTGGAAACCGAAGATTTGCCTCCTTCATCCTTCACCCTCGATAAAGCTGAAATTTTATTGTTCTTTATGGTTTTAAATTTAAATAATTTCATGTTTCATGATAATTTTGAGCCTGATTACTCGATTTTTGAATTTTTTTGCTGCAAAATTTCCAAACGATTTTTTGGTTTGTTTCCTTGTCGTTTTCAAAAAATTGAGAAAAATTTTTCGCCTGAGCGCAACTTTTCCATGTGACGTGCTAAGGATCGTAGCACAGATTATGCACCTGTTTACCTCAATACCTCTGGTGGGGGGGGGCTTCATTTGACACGATAAATTTGAATATGAAGAAAAGTGACCGATAGCGAAATTATTTTTTAACAAGATTTAGAAAACGGAAGAATTTTAATTTTACAGAAAATTTTGTAATTTTATTCGCGATCTGGTGATTTTTCGAAAAACTCTCCTTTTCGAGTAATTCATTAAAAATTTAGCGGTGATAAATCTCCTCAAACGTCCGCTCTCTCCTTCAAGGTCACATCGCGTTTCATGTATGGCCGAAAAACGAGACAAAAAACCGCAAAAAACCCGAAATCGAGTTAATAAAATGGAAACCATATGGTTAGATGGACATTAGATTGCCCAATATGGGGTCGGCGATTAATTGAAACTGGAAGCTCGTGAACGAAAATCTGATATCCTACGTTGCCAAAAAAATTATCGGCCAATTTATAAAGCAGAATTATTTCAAGAATATTTGTTAAATAACACGCCCGTTACAAAATTAAATTTATTATGTCAGCCATTACAGACGCTAGAGGGTATCGCGTAAGTAGGCTAACGCCACAGCGCCGAAATTTCGAGACGTAAATTCGGCGTGAAATTTTCGTTGGTTCGTCGTTAATCTGCGACCTCGGTGCAAAAGGGCATCGCGATGATGAAATCGGTGGAGTAGCGTGTAAATGCTAGGTAATCATGTAGCGAGGTCATCCAGCCTCTTGGGAGCATTTAAGGGTAGCTTCCTGGTTCGAGTTGATGCAGATGCGTCTTGAAATCCAGGGTATGACTTCGATATGTTATTCTGCTCCTTTAACACGCACTCGGCAGCTTTTGATCCGCCTTTCTCTTAACGCGTATTAAGATCGATTTAAATCTCGAGCATATTAACTACATTACGATGCCGAAACCATAAAAGAAAGTTGGACTTTTTTTTGGGACAAAGATGTTTTGCAACCGGAACGGTTGGTGTACTGTAGACCAAAGGTACACGTACGCTTGTCGATTTTTAATAACACGCTTCTAACACGAGTATTATGCAGGTTGAAATTCAAATTAGCGTAATTCGTATTAATTATGGGAGCGGGTAAAATGTCGTTTTTATCGGTGTTACGGTGGTACTAGGTCTTTCTAATTTTTTTCCACCATTTTTTCGTTGTAAATTGACAATTTTTTTTGGGTCAGTAATGACGCGCGTACATGTGAAGTCTATTCTGGTATCGTTGTGGTAGTTCTACGAGGTTCCAGGACGAGATAATATAATTCTGCGTGGAAACGAGTGAAAGTACATGGTCGCTTGCATCTTCGTAGCTAGAGTGCAATGACTTCGGATGACTTTTAAACAATCTATTCGCCTGTTTTTGCGATATCGTCGAACGTGTGTTCGCCAGACCAGCTGTTCATATATGAACGAGCTGCGAAAAATTTCGCACTTGGTAATTTTCGACGGTGGGTTTTCGTGGCTGGGCTGAAATTTGAAATTGTCTTCGGTGTTAGGCGTGAATTTGACGGTGTGTTTTTTCGAATTTTTAAATCGTACTGTGATCCGTTGCTTATGGGTGTGTTATGGTTGATACTCGCAGATGAAGTATGTTATGGAATGCTATTTAGATTAGGTGGTTGCAAAGGTCTCATTAAAAGAATATGGTTGCAGAAACGGAGAAATGTCGATAAGAAAAGTTGCAATAGCACGAGAATTTTTAATTATGCTGCGCATTGACAATTTTTGAAAAAAATTCCTGAATTTTCCGAAAAATTTCCCAATTTTTGCAACAATTTCGTTGCTATTTTGCAGGGTTTCCTTATTTTATGCAGTTTTTTTTTATGTTTTGCAACCTGAATTTGATTTTTTTTTTGTATTTTTGCAAATGCTAAAAATCGTAGTGACGTGAAAAATTAATTTCATAATTTTTTTGCAAACTGAATTACATTGTTTTAATATTTTCACTTATCTTAGAAATTCTTGTGATATTAAAAAATTCTATTTCATAATTTTTTGCGATGTTAATTTGTTTTTTTTACATTTTTGCAACTTCTAGAAATTTTAGCGACATTGAAAAAATTAATTTCATAATTTCTTGAAATTTGAGTTTGATTCCTTTACATTTTTGCAACTCGTATAAATTTTAGTGACATTAAAACAACTTGATAGTATAATTTTTTGCAACCTGAGTTTCATTTATATTTTTGCAAATTTTTCGAGTTTCATTTTAAAGAATTAATTTTTTTTACATACAATACGACAGTACTTCAACATCTAAATACAACATTACGTTGCTTAGGTTAATAACTCGATGGAAATAGTAATTCCTTTTTCAATTTTCATTAATGGATCTGTCATTAACTTGTCATAACGTCACACCTGTTACACCTCCAGCGATATGATCTACGTACCATTGGCTGGAGAATTCTAAGTGATTATTGTAATTGGTTAATAATTTTTTTTGTACATTGAATTATCCTCGGGTCTAAAACATTTTTGTGATTCAATTGCTTATTATGCAACATTTTGAGGGACAATAAACAATGAATGTTAAAAACTAAGAAATCGTTTCAATTAAAAAAAAAAATTATTCGGATTAACCGCAAATTTTTTACATTTTTTTCATTTGTTCTTGAGCAATTTGTGAATAAAACTTCAAAATATAAACATTTCTAACTGTGACTTTCCAAATCAATTTTTTGGACTAGTGGGGGGGGGGAGAATAAGAGGCAAAAAGCAAAATATGTATTAAAAATTTTACAATGCCCAAATAATTTTCAAAATTTATTTTACGAACATTTCTTTTTTGTCATCAAAACTCTAGGAAATTTTACGATACCAGCGTCAGAATTTTCAGAAGGGGGAGTGAGAGGGGAAACATTTTTTATAATTTTTCTTTTAAGAACGATCTTGAAATAAAAATTTTAAAAATTAGAAGATGATGCAACAATTTTTATAATTTTTGAGGGATTTTTCATTAACAATATTTCATAATAAATTTTTGATAATTTTTTTATATTTTTAATACGACTTTAATGACATCAAAATTATTTATTTTTTTGGTTAAAATTTTGCGATTATAACGATAATTTTAATAGGGTAATTGGTCAATTGTTTAACCCAATATGGCTAAAAAAAATCCGAGGAATAGCAAATACCTCCCGCTCCCCGAAGCATCCTCCCTGCTCCCAATTTTTTCACTCCCAGATCTAACGCATCATGCGCTTTGAAATTGCAAATCACCGAGGCACATACCTAATGGCGATTCATTGGAAATCACAAATTTGTAACCTTGTCCACCTACCGTGGCCTAAACAAATAATGTTTATCGAACAACAGCCCATAGGAACGTGGACCGGATTATCCTTGACATTCATGCATCGCCTATCTAACTTTTAAACACCACAAGTCTACGTTGTACATGAACATTGAACATGTATTTCATACATGCAAGTACTTACATCGTACCCCTCTCCGTTCCCCTTCACCAACACTCGGACATATTAATTGCCAACTAATGTGCTTGATTTATGTACGGTATACTTATTAAAAAACTCTCATTATTTTTCATTTTTATTCTAAACAATTGGAAAAAGTATCGGCGCTTTTAAATTTATTTATTACTGTCAAAAGTAAAACGTAACCTTGCTTTATCGAACTATAATTCGACTTTATCGCTTCGAGGTGTATTCGGAGGAAATCCGTTAATGAATATTCATCGGACGATGAAATAAAATCGTAATACGAAAATACTCCCGATAACCAATTAGAAATTATAATTACTCGTTCGAAGGTGTATAGTGGAGATTTTACAGTTTTATGGTAAAAATCGCCTCGATTTGGCCGTAGCCTGTATACGCGGATTTGATAAAATAAGAATAATGGTGGAAAAATACCCGTTGATAATGTGTCAATAAATGAATAACTTCGTTGACGTGAAAAGCTAAGGCAAAAGATAAATGAGCAATTTTTTAGTTTTGTCTTATTTGATGCATAAGAATGGACATAGGTGAAGTTGCTGATTTAATCTCGTTTATTATGCGCGAATAGATTAAAATATACGAGTATTATCACTTTTAATATATCGTACGAGGTTCACAAAAGGCGTGACCCGGATCTAATTGATTTTTTAAGTTTTTTTTTTTTCGTAAACGTGAGATGTAAATAAAATAGCATCGATGTTTTAACGAAGGTTACTATACCAATGATCGGCAATTCGGCACCCACCAAGTGATTACATCGTGGAATTAATTTGTTATCGGCGTCGATAAGTATACGAATATTGTTTACATTTTTTTATTGTATTTTTTAGGCCATATTTTCTTTAAATTAACATTCCGTATGTTACCTTGTGCTTGTAAATATTGCACATCAATTAAACGAATAAATGGATTGCTATAATTGCGTACAGGTTGTTTTTTCAAAATATGTACTTTCTACGTGTTCATGTATTCTCGCGTCTGAGCGTAATTGCGGTTTATTTGAGGTACACGTAGATAAAAATAAATCAAAGGTAAATAAACGGTTGTCAGTAAAATGTGAATAATGTTTTTGAAGTTTCTGAATCAAAGCGTCATATTACTTTGGAAATTATTCAACTCCGCAACGTTATAGATTTCATAGGAAAGCTATTAAACTTGGCGATATTGTACGTGGTTACAATCGATAAGATCATCTTTCATAATTATCCGCTATGACAGCGAGTCTTGGGTATTCGATTGAAGTCTGTTGTTAGGTCTCTTTAATCATCGCGTGTTACATGTCAATAACTTCGATATTGTCGCTAGGGTTTGGTCTTTGGTTTGTCTCGGCCTCAAGCTTTAACGCATTCCAGTGTAAATTTCAATATCAAAGTTTCACCTTAAATTGGTAATACGAATACCGACGTTATTGAAATTCTTTTATTCTTCGTCCGAAGAGCGTATTTTCACTTAGATTAATCATTAATACTAATTACGTGTTTGTTTGTAAGTTTCGAAGAAGTTACACGAACGTCGGATATTCGTATTTGCGTAATTTACGATTAAATTTTAAAGCTTCTTTACCTAATTTGGTTTTCATTTGGTTTATTACAAGTAAACTCGAACGTAAATTAGAGCTTATCTATGAATTATAATCACTAAGTACATGTCATCGACGATGGAAGAGTAAATAGTGGTTTTTCGATATTTCAAATAAATTTTCGACGAGAACTTTATGGAATAATTTCAATGCAACGTCGATTGTTTTTTTTTTTTGATATTTTGATTTTTAATTTTTTTATGGCATCGATTAGATAACGAGGAAATGTAAATCGTTACGTTGGTAATTTGATACAAAAATACGAAATAATTATTTCACATCAACAAGTTTGATATTTTGAAACAAAACCTGTTAGTGGAATCTCAAACGATAACAAAATGATGATTATAGATATAAAAATCGCACCGCAGCGCTGGAACTTGTTTCCTGATTTTTAGTTTCTTCGAAATGTAACACTGACTCGTTTTTACTTGCCGGTTCAATTCGTAAATATTTTTCAATTTTGCTAATTACTTTTGTGAGAATTTTTCAATTAATCGTTTCAATACGAGTATTTTTAGATAATTTTCGAATATTTTATGATTTATGAATTTACCTGAAGTTAATTGAAGATCGGTGTTGATGTGTTGATATTGTATATCTCATCTATTGCATTCATTTTGCAATAAGCCCATCATGCATTAGAGATAATTAACATAATTTGATTACATGTTTTTGAATTGTACGTAGTTTGTTCTATCGAGTAGTATTGATGCAATTCGATGTTTTTGTAATGTATTTTTCACTTTTCATTTCGGCGTAGGTACATACTATATTCTTGGAGAAGACGGAGTTCGATATGGGTATCTTGGATGACGCTGTGTTATCATAGGTAAGCATACTCGACGATTACCTCATAAATACTAATATTTGTTCGCTTCGATGCATAATTCGCTAATTCATCGAAACGATTCTCAAAAGCATCGGGCAAATACGGAGAATTATGATAAGAACCGACGCCATCGTAACGTATATGCAAATTTCGACGGGATTTTTGAAAATGTCAAATCGTCCTTGTACCAACCCGCTATTATTAATTTCTCCGCTTTCTATTGTTTCATTGTTTATCGAATCCAACCTTGATATTGTCTTCTTTACCGATTTAGGTAATTTAAGCTGAGAAACTGATAAGGGCGTAAATATCTAAAGATTCTTCACGATTTACTGGCGGCTTGACGATGTTTTTTATTAGTTGGTCATATTTCAAGGTCTAGGAAATTTTCTAACGCCCATAGATACTTTGAAATGTTGTAATTTTATTTTCAATAATCACGGTAAGAATTCGAGCCGCGAATTCGAAGCATTGGGATTTTTTCATCTTTTTTTTTTCAGTTCCTGGTAGAGATCGGATTACCGCCTGGCGCTTTTTATTGTACGACGTAAATACTTATTGAAAAATTCGGCTCGAAGGTGAAGAAAAGAATTTGGTAGATTTTAATAACTGTATCGAGATGTATATTTATTTCAATCGGTTGCCAAAAATAAGGTAGGAGTTGCATAACGAAGTATAATGTAAGTGTGTTTTTTCGTTTTTTGATATCCAATTACTTATGCATATTTTTCGAACGTGTAAATAGGCGACGATGATTCAAATTGCCTTCAATCAAAAAAATGGCATTCGTTCAAGTAATATTAGATATTACGTTACCGTTTAGTAAGACCGTAATCGTCGGATTATTAAAACATTTCGATAGTGAAATTGGAAGCGAAGACGGAGATTTTTCAATTACCGGTAAGCGAATTCTTTCGATACTGGTAAGATAAGGTAATAACTATAAAATGGTTGTATTTTGGTCGCCAGTATATGGCAAATCATTCGAACGAATCCGATTCGTCGATCGCCTTAAACGAAAGGGGTGTGCTTGTACGTTCTGAATTGCATAGAAAAACACGAACATATCTGGGTGACCTAATTGTGAGAAATAGTAATCGACCTTGTTTTTTAGAGATGTGCCCGTAGGCAAGGTAGGCAGCTTAAGTAGCTTACATCACGGATTACGCCTGACGGATGCCCGCCGGTGTAGTCCCAGCGGAGCGCAATACTCGGTTATTCTGTCCATTATGCACTGGAGGGATGTTACAATTATTTTAATTCCAACATTTTCAAGCAACCAGTGAGTATCCAGTTCGACGTTTGCAGACTATATCGTGGATTAGTTCCTGTTGCTAATTTGCCTTGACCTTTGGGCGCATTTTCAGCGTATGCCTTGTGTACTCTCACATCGTTAATTTTTATTGTCCTTGCGTTGCAATTGCAACTTGTAATTTTAAATTCTAAGCGAAAAAATACTTTCAAACGTGATCGCGTAGGTAGCGGTTTTTTCGTGAAAATCCAGCGGCGCCGTTCAAATGGAAATTTCTAAGCTTTCGAGGTTAATATTTTGTACCGAAGGATTTAATTAGTGATCGTAATTTTGGCCGCTGTGTTGGTTTTGTGAAACATATTTTTTGAAATTAGGTTAACTAGCGATAGGTCTGTGGTGTTTTGCCAGCTAAAAAAAGTCGTTATATTTTATTATCCCTAAGATTTGTCGTAAGAAATATTTTTTCGAAAATCTAAACAGTTTAGCGTAATTGCGAGTAAATACGAGAAAATAAACGTATAATTTCTAAAGAAGTATACCTGTTCGAGCAACCGGAACTCCAAAACAACGATATTTTTCAACGGATAATAAAACCTAAACAAAAGATAACGTTGGAAGAGTTCTTTCCGGTCGCGAAGGTCTTTCGTATTATCATTTTGAAAAAAATACGACGTCTCGAGTGTTTTTTTCATTCCGATTGTGCCTTTTTTTTTCAAGCGAAAATTTTTATAACATATCACAAACGAAGAGGTTTTGAATATTCGAATATTTCATCGAGTACCCTGGTCTTTTGTATTTGAGGAAATTTCTCCGCGAATTTTCTACCAAGTTAATCGGTTTACGTGGTTGAATTTTTCGTCGTACTTTTTCCTTTTCGCTTGTTCGCCATTGTGGAAATGAGTATTATGGTTGTTGAAACTCGTTCTCGATTTACTAGTTTTATTGACCATTTTTATCTTCTTTTTAGAAAACACTCGAATTAAAACTGCTCAGTCTGTGTGTTATTAGGTCTTCCTAATGTGTAATTAATCGTTTTGCTCGTTAAACAGATTAATCGTTTTTATACGTTTCAGACATGATAAGCGTTTTTGTGATAATTTCGGGGAAATTTTTTGGCAATAATGACGTCATAATAGGATTACGTAGGGCTTGGTTTAGGTTACGTATTTTATCGAACAATATGGCGGAAGATTTTACGTGATTTTCAATTTTCCGCAGATTATCAAGTTCGAATGTGTGGAAAACGTGTTTCGCATGCGATCGTAAAAATGCCGAGGGAATAATAGGATTAGACGCGATTTGGTTCCCGTCGAGAAGAAATCTCCGAAGTTGCAGTTTTTCGATGATTTAACGACTTTTTCGCCAACGAACTCGGTTTAAAGTTCGAAAACCGTGAGATTTATTCAATTTCAAGAGATGCTATGGTGATTTGAATTAGTTAACCTTGAACGCAGTAGGTTTTTACTACTGTTTGCCTATATGTCATCGACCATACTTTGGTATGAGTTTGATTGCGTGAATTTTTTTCGCAGATGAAACAGGAACTAGGTAATTTTACGAGCGGATTCGCCGAATCGATTGTGATACGAATGTACGAGTCATAGTGGAGGTTAGTATGGTGTTATGATGAATGTGCACGTTTGTACGTTTGAAATTGCATCGATTAATTTTTTTTCATCGTTGTGAAATGTCGATCGTGTTTGGCGAAAAACTCGAAAATTATGTAATGATAGATGCATTCTGCCCTCTTTCCTCTTTATTAATAGTGTACACGCGCGAATAGGATATTTTGTAAATTTACGTTGATGACCTTCGTTTCGGCATATTTCATGTATGGTAATTAGGCGGAGGTTAGGTGGAAAAAATCACGAATACTTGTTTCTCGATTGAAAATTTTTTCACGAGTTACCATCGAAGCAGATCATCGCGTTACGGAACAGCATCCTAAAATTAATCGCTTATTAAGTACAGAGAAGAAATACGAAGAAATAGAAAGAGAGAGAGAAAACCTTAAACGAGTATAGCTTTGATCTAGATATACGCAAAGGATAAAGAGGCATTGATTTTATTGTAATGATTAATGTAGAAGGATGAAAAAAATTATTTCGTGAAGGGTTATTACCTTATAGAATTTACCGCCTCCCTTGTAAATTTAGCCTTGATCGGTTGCACGTCTATGAAATAACGATTTTAATTTCTTTTTCATTGGTTATATCGTGTGGTTGTATGCATAATGCAAATACCACGCGATTATAATAGGATTTCGGTGTACGATTGGGACATTTAAATGAAATGTAATCTGGTCGATATAATTGGTTGACGTGAATTAGGACGTTGATTTTTCGACGACAAAATGCCAAAAAAGAACGTCTTCGATTTGCATATTACGTAGGCCTATTGATAAACTCGCTCGAATTACTTTGCATGTTGTGAATTACTACATTTTACACGTTAATATATTCAACACGACGATATTATTGGATGAAAATCGTTCGATAGTGGTTGCTCGAAATGGAATCTTGGTGTAGAAATAAAACCATAATGTAAGCGTTATCGAATGTGTGTTTGTATTACATTCACAATGGCTTTGTCTTTATTAAGTACCCTTGTTTATACCTGCGTCGCGTTTACGTAACCATCAAATTAGAAAATGCAACGTAGGCGAATTTTTCGTGTCGATTTTAACGGTTGTTACGATTTTAATCGCGTGCGATCGAATTTCGTTATGGGAAGGTTTCCATTTGTGGTATTATTTGTAGTTTTTTTCGCAGAGGGAACTTACCCCCGCGAGGAGTTTTTTTTTTAATATGAAGTCACGTCGTCGCGATTGGTTAAACGAAAATTTCAAGATCGAAGGTTGGATTGGAATATGACTTTTAGCCTTTCCATTTCTCTCGGCAGCTGTACTGACCTGAAACCAAACCGCGGTTGAATCCAAAGTAATTTTTTATTTTCGGAGTTGAATAAGGGGTCAGGTAGGATGTTGTGAAAATCTGTTTTACACACCGAACAAGCCCAAGTGTCATTACTTGACACTTGATGGCGTAAGTGATTTGCATATCAGTGACCAATAACCTCAGTACCTCACACGTTGGTTTCGACAAACGGGAAACTTCGAGTTAACGAAATTCGACGATTTTACGAATTTGTTTTTTCCAATTTACACGTGTCGGAAGCGTGTAAATTTATATTACGTGTTGTCTGAATCGAAGATAACGTTGAATTTTTGTTTAATGTTTTGATGATCATTGCGGATTTTGCAAGTCAATGGGCTTTAGAATTTTCCAAATGTCTTTGTACTTCCGTTCATGTGTTTTATGAAACCACTCACGTGTCAATTTGCTAAAATGTTCGGAAATTGTAAAATCGAAATTTTCATTTTTCTCGAGAAATCTCCCGTACGTTGGTATTGTCCACGAGGTAATAGCGGCGCAGTCGCGTTATCGCGCTGCGTCTCGAGCGAACTCAAACACGCGAAGGCGATCTGTCAATTTTACAAAAATGCTTCAAAAACATTCTGAAAAAGTAAACTGGTTAATTAGGACCTTTTTCTTGGACTTCGAAGTTTTTGAATTTTGATTCACGTTTCTTCAAGGTCATGTATAAAGTGAGAAAATTTCGAAAAAATAGAAAAAACGTTTTTCTAAGGTTATACCTTCTTGGAAGAGGTTGGATTTCCATTATTTAAGGTAAAATATCACTTCTACTTTGACTTATTAATTTTTGAGGGCAAAAATGGTCAAAACGAGTCGTGGTTCAAGTTACCTGCATATCTCGCTAGAACTTTTATTTGTCAAATTTTACAAAAATATGATAAAAATACATGAAGTCATTAAGTGTTGACAAAAGCTGTCATCAAGTTTTTAAAAAAATTGTAACGAAAATTTATCAGAAACACGTGAGAAAAATTTGTCTAGATGTACGAAAATATGCCAAAAATATGTTAAATGTTACAAATACATATTTGACGAGAATAGTTGAAATTATCCGAGGAAAGCAAGAGGAGGTGTACGGACACCCCCCCCTCTCAAGTACTTTAAAAATTATTAAAATTTGCCATCTGCGTTTATGTTTGACAGATTGATGATTTGAAATTAAAAATTGAATATTTTACCAATGTTTACTGAACTTGAAAATGATCGAATAAAATATCGTTTACAAAATGGCGGCTTCGAGAAGAGGATTTGGAATTTTTCATGCCAAGTTTTCCATGGTTTTACATGTAAGTTGCGCATAAAAAGTCCTCTAAAAATGGTAAAAATTGCATTTTTATTTATGATTTAAAAAAAGTTTTCGACATGGCTCCGCTCGAGCAATTTTTTCTTCCTTTTTAAACATTTTTTTCAATTTAAATCCCTACAAATCGAAATGTTTTTTTTTAATAAAAATTAAAACAATATGTGAGGGCGCATACGAAAAGGGACCACTTGGCCAAAATTAAAATTTTACAGGAGAAGGGTTTAAAGTTTAACTTAAAACATCGAAATTTCCTCGAAATATTGAAAATTGTGATCGTAGGTCGGTTTCACGGTTTCATTTGATTCTTAAAGGTTTTTCACATAAATTTCATCAAAAAAAAAATTTGAGCAATTTTTGAAGAAAAATATTTACATGCTCAACTTTAAACGTCGAAATTTCCTCGAATATTGAAAATTGAGATCAGTGGTCAGTTCCATTCGATTCTTGAAGGGTTTTTACATAAATTTCATAAAAAAAAATCGAAATTTTGGCCAAGTGGTCCCTTTTCGTATGCGCCCTCACATGTCACCTACTGTAATTTTTTGAACAACTATGTATTTTTTTCTTTTTTTAATTGAAAATTTTAATTTTTTCGAAAATTAGATGATAATTTCATGCGAAAAAATTGGAAATTTCCATAACCCTCCCCCCTCTCTCTCTTGTCAAATCGTTTAGTTACACCTTTGTGAAACAAGTACATACGAACAATCGCCAAAAATTTTCAACATACGTCACCAAAAAAGTGATAATTTCATGTAAATTGGAAAATTTGAAAATAAAAAGATGTTGGTAAATTTTCACATTTTGACAGGAAACGACGATTTCATCAACTAACACGTCAAAATTGTGGATACTTTTAACCATGACGAGTGAAATTCCCTCTCTCTTTTAGGATGGTTTGTTCGCTGCAAGTACATGCATAAGTACATGCAATATAAATACGTATGCAAATGTACTTACACCGAAGACGAATAAATAAGTTATGCCGTCTTCACGTTTTTGTCGTCGCGATGTGAAAATAATTCGCACATGTAATTCGCGCGCTAGAATTTTATAACGTTTTGTTAATTACGTACGCGTAAATTAAAAGCCGCCTTATCGACGCCAAAGATACACCTATGTAATTAGATATTATAAAGTATGTAGCATTATGTACATATATCTTAGGTAAACAATATACACATTGTGGCATAGTTGCATGAAGTGAATCGAGTTGCAACATTTAATTTTCCTCTGTTCCACAGATACTCATCGTAATACGTTGCAGAAGATACGATTGTCTACATTTGCACATGTATCGTAGCCGAGTACTCGATTGTGTGCTATTTCAAACACGCATACGAAATTCGGCGCATAGACGAGAGAACGCGTAAGTTGAAATCGAATCGTAGATAGAGGTAAATATCTGCGTGTATGTTCGAGATACACGTATTCGCAACCGGTAATTTCTTCATTGCGATGTTACAGCCAGCATTGTGAAATTTTGCCGATTGGAGAATTTACTTGGTTTACATACGCGCTGCATTTCAGTATGGAAGCTCAACGAGCGGAATTTTTTATTTTTTACGTATGACCGTACTCGTTAACGGAGCTGGTAACACGACGACCTGTTGAATCTCAATTCTCAACCGTCGTGGTATCTAATTACGGTCGTGAAAATTGAAACTCTACATGGAAGAGTCATACGCATGTACGTGTACTATACGGTGAAACGACGCCTAAGATTATTATAATCACATCCGGCTGAAGTTTTCGATTGTTTAAGGTACCGACGATGACGTGCGAATGAATGGCGACTGCGCAGTAAACAAGATTAATAGCAGGAGTTCGAATCATAACGATGAATGGGAAACGCGATATTACGACGATTAATTCGATTTATCGTCTCGAACCGCCTTGATGGAAGTGAGTATATATCGCGATATGGCGTAATATACATCTAGCTAAAGGGGTACTCTGCGGAGAAGCCTTTATACGATAAACTACGTTAAAAGTGATCTCAATCATCGTCAGTTGCATATCTAAATTGTATCAATTCCACGTAGAGGTTTTTTTTTTAGGCAAATAGGCTACATTCGTTGGCTGGAACGTTTCGTGGAGACATTTATTCGTAACTGGTTACCATTTTGTTTCAAGGTTAAAAAAAAACGCCAGCTGACCGTTTTGAACTTGGGTAATCGTATTAACGTAGGTTAAAAAGATTCGCATGCTGGTTAAACCAGTTTAGTGTAGGATTTACGAAAAACTAGCATTCGATGTAAATGGTCGACTCGAGGTGTAACTTGTAAAATGTCCCGAACCTTTGAGTTTTGCGATGAACGAGTATCTCGTAAAATGCAAGCGTCGACTGAGGTTTATGTTTCAATATAAACGCGATTCCACTATTAAGTAATAAAATTACGCCTAGGTGCTCGAGTTTGAAGTATTAAGTTAACGTAAACTGTATCTTGTACGGTTTATATAATACGCCGGAAATACGAGGGTTTTACAAAGAATATTCATCGATTCGTCTGTATAATCTGAGAGCTAACGAAATTACGATTTTGTGCAACTTGATATTAGATTTGTAGATTTTTTATCGCGAGCGAAATGTTTTAGTGAAAATAATAGGAAGAGGTATCTTGGTAATTGCGACGTCGGTTTGTGTTTTGTTTCTATATACAGAGATGCTTCGATGCTAGTTTAATTTGAATGTATTTATTGAGCGATTTTTTGACCATCGATCACGTCTGTAAGGGAGTACGTAAAGTATGCGGGTATGGTAGTGTTGTTAAATTACTCGGAATGTTATTTTTTGATATGGAAGTTGAATTGTACATTCCAGAAGATGAAATGAGGCAAGTGATGTAATTAATTTATATTAAAGAACCGTCCGGTTATGTGACATCTTCGTTGGTTTCTTTTCAAAGCATTATCTTAAATGAAAATCTAGTTTTATGAAAAAAAAAATCCCCTAAGTTTTAATGTAAGTTTTACAAAAAGATATGTGGCACGTCAGGGTCATGGAAAAATCACTAAAATCAGTGACCGGTCGGTTTCAAGTTTCAACGAGATAATCCGAAAAAGCAAGGTTCAAGGTTCAAGCGTCCCTTTATTATTCTACTTTTGTGAGAAAAAATTTTCTCATTATTGGAGTATGGTTAATCATATTCGTGCAGTTTACTAATCATGCTGAATTTTCAATTAAATCTCTTTTGTAATTAATTTCGATTGAAAATTATTTCAATAATCATTTATTTATTTAAATAAATATTTCAACATAATTATAGCTTAGTTGAAAAAATTAAATACTTAAAAAAAGCCCAGTGTTTTCGCCAACGATCATACCACGTTGAATACACCGGTTCTCGTCCGATCACCGAAGTTAAGCAACGTCGGGCCTGGTTAGTACTTGGATGGGTGACCGCCTGGGAAAACCAGGTATCGTTGGCTTCAATTTTTGTGAATTTTTTTTTCGTTTTTTCACGTTTAACCGAATTTTTTCAAGTCCTTAATTGAATAAAATCATTAAAATTTTTAATTTAATATTAAATGAGTAATTTCTAAATAAAATTGACTCCACGCGCATATTAATGTTTACAATATGTCAGTACATATTCTTTATGCGAAAAATATTGATTTTTTTCGGTATATTAATGATTTTTTTTCATTTGTTGATGTCTTACGCACGTTAAAAAATGTATTACGAGAGAAAAATTTATTCTTCAATTTAATAGTAAAAATGGAATAACTACAAAAATTTAAGTTTTCTGTGTTTGGATACATTATACATGGATAATTGGATACGCAATCTGTGTTTTCATTTTGGAAAAAATACCTATGTATTTCAAAGGGAGGGGAGAAGATTCTCGATTGAAAAATTTTGAATCCATTTTGTTGGGGGTTATAGCGGTCGAACAAATCTTTAAAAAAAATGTTATACAAGAAAACCACCTCCACTCATGACCAAAATTTCCAGTCGTTCAGTCGAAAATTCGTTAAAATAAATATTTCTGCTGAAGTCTCTTTTGTAGGGCTCGCACCTCTTCCAGAGGCGATTCGACGCCGAAGATGGTTTCTATTTTTTTTTTCGTTCATATCAATTTTTGCCATTGAAACAGAAATCCAACATGTTAGACCCTTGTCGACGTTTTTTCTCATTTTTAATTTAGAAAATTATCATTTTTCTATAAATAACAACCGATAATCTTCCTTGATTTTCATTCATTTCCATGCTATTTCCATCCAAATTGAAGGTGAAAGTTTTAAAGGAGAATGATGCATGATGAATTATGTCAAAAAGCACGTACACATTTTTCGTATCGGTTTTCAATGTTCAAAGTTTATAGCTGCAGAATTTTTCAGTATTTTATTTTTTGATGGTAACCTGTTTGCAAATGATTTTTTTCGAATTTCTTTTCTTCTGTTTTTTTTTAGGCTCAATTTTTTTCGTATTTTGTCTAATTGTGTCCTGGTCTTCACGCCGATTCAGATTTCGGAAGATTTTTATATCAAATTGTCACATTGCTCTACTTGTTTCATTATTTATGTCCATTTTTATTTTATTTTTTTCAATACTTTTCTCAATTTAGAATTTTCAATTCTGAAAACAAAAACAATTAAAAAATATTTAAATAATTTGTGAAATTAGATTACCGAAAAAGGGGCCTTTGCTTTCGCCAACGATCATACCACGTTGAATACACCGGTTCTCGTCCGATCACCGAAGTTAAGCAACGTCGGGCCTGGTTAGTACTTGGATGGGTGACCGCCTGGGAAAACCAGGTATCGTTGGCATCTACTTTTTGAAAATTTTTTGGTTCGAAAGTATCGTTTTCTTTTTGTAGATGAAATTTAAGGGTACTTTTTTCATTTTGTTTGCATAATACGTATTTATTTTATGTGCAGAAAATTCTTCAATTTGCGTTGATGATAGAAATACGCCTTATGCTCTACTTTAGTTCGAATTTATCAATTTTTTTACGCAAATATTGAAGTGATATTTTTCACCAGGAAGCTATACGACCGCCCTTCTATGCGATGAAAAAAAAAATACAAAAAAAAGCATTTTCTTAATTAGGACGACGAGTCAATTAACACCTTTACTTTTGAATGGACAAATATTTGCTTCATAATTATTAACATCTAGAGGCTGATTGTACTCCTCAGAGTATTCACATGAGAAGGAATACTTCGTAGTATAAATTTATTCCCTAATTACATCGTGTTTTTTTCGTACATTAAATTAGTAGATATATTATTCTTTTGTCGTATTTTTTCAACGTGGTTATAATCATTTTATTTTTGGTATCGTTTAGGTGGCATTAAGGCGCAGAAATGATGAGGGCAATTTCAACCATCTAGCGACGAACGATTAGAAGAAATAAAATCGCGCTAATTTGAGAACGAAAAACGCTCGGTGTTAATGACGCAAATGAAAGTATCGCAAGGTAAGCGTTCTAATACACGCGTTTATTTTGGAAGTAAACAAATTATTCGGTGTATGTATCCGCGTATCGCTGCAGGAAAATTAATATCTATTTATCGTATATACGCGTTATGTTGATACAGCGCCGTTAATTTCGTCGAGGTGAACGATGATAGTTTGGATATTAAATTTTAAAATTCGCCCTTCACGTCTTATATACACGTAGCCTATACTAGGGCGCTGCATTAGGTAATCAAAAATGCGTTGGAAGCTACGCGTAATATACCAATGGAAACGTGATCAGCGAGAATTCATTCGATACAGATTACACAGAGATTTCCTTTGGCTCGAATATTTTTTATAATCAAGTTCGTTTGACTCTTGCCGGTCAAGGTTAGATTATCGACAATCTTTCGACGAGTATGTTTTTTCTCGAGTCATTTGATTTGGTGGTTTTGAAATTTCGTAATTCTCGTACTGGTCTTTTGCCCTTTTTGGTTGATTTGGCGTAACTTTTGGATGTTGGACTTGTTTTGCAAATTGCTTGTTGAGTATTTTTCTAGATTGGAATAGGTACGGATAAACTAAGAAATGAATTTCTTTCGTCGTGTTGTAAAAATTCAGCAGACGATACGGTCGCGAGCACGAAGGAATTTTGTAACGATTTAAAGTGTAACCTGGATGACGACCTTGCATACCTTCACAGTAATTATATTAGTGGCAATATCGGAGTCCCCCTTTCGATGGCGAACACGCCGTATAGATTGTTTTTCTATCTTATACACCAGGTGCTCGATGGCTGGTCACCATAAAGTCGTATAATAATCGCCAACGTTGCATTACAAGTTAATTATTTCAATTGTGGCGTATTCTTGGGATCGGAATTACGTAAGTTATGTAATCACGGCGAGAATCGTACGTTACACTTGCAATTGGTAACACGCTATCGTACGTATCTCTTCATCGGACGGAATATTTGTACACAATTGTTTAAAGGTTTATGGTGTTTTTTACACTAGTTAATTACTTCGATCAGCCGATGCGTACAGGTTGGATACGTGTTTTGAATTTTTTATACCCGATGAAAATTTCCTTCGGCGAAGTAATTGCGTAAGTGATTTCAAGTGCATAAGAATACGCGTGGTAGAGGCGTATGTGCAATTTACCTCGTCTGCTTGATTATGGATTCAGACGGAATTTCGAAGAAAATGGGCTATATCGATTGTTCTCCTTTGTTGTCTTCGGAAAAACAATAACCGACGGACTATGGTATCGTGGTATTTTTCAAATTATCGAAATAATGTAATCGATATCACGATTGTTTCACGTGAAATTAATTCGCCTATCGTAGATACCAGACGTGGTTATTTTTTCAAAATGATATTCCTACAGGTTCGTTTAATTATGCCATTATATCGTGTTATTTTCTAAATTAATGAGCTGCACGAGTACTTTTCCGAGAAATATATACCGTGTGTTCCGAGCAAAGTTCGCTTTCACGTGATACACAACGCAGCAACCTTAATCATGTTATCGTTAATGGATTTGCCGATCTGTGCATTTGAAGGTATCGCTGAATTTATTGCGAATAACGAGTATTGGGTATTTTATCATTAGAGAGGAATTATCGGTTGTTTGAAAATAGTAGATAAGGGGCATCTCAAGGACAAGGAGTTTATTAAAATTTTTTAATAAATTGTTCTCGTTTCATTGAACTTGTTTTGCATGGAATAAAGCTTTAGGTATTTACGTTCTTGAAAATTGTCCATGAAAGCATCCTAACGAAAAAACGAACAATTTTTCGTGTTTTTGATAACATCAGCCCTCACCCCCTCTTCTTATCACGTTAATTCACGCGCTGTCAACATGTGAAATTGAAAGTTCAGCGATTCTGCAGTCTCCGCTACTAATGGGGTTTCAAATTCGTTATCAAATGCAAAGGTTTTGCTATTTTGAAATAAATCGGTTACCTGATATTGTAAGTTAATATTGGCGTATAAATAAAAATAATGAGACATTTAATAACACGTTTGAAAGATCGTCTAACGTCAAACACGCACGAATTAGTCTTATTTCACGAGTTGACACGCCATTGAGGTAGGTCAGTGTTTTAGTTAAATTTATTTATGTATTATGTATTAGTAGTATATGTGGATGCAACGAAGCACATTTTAGTCTTCACGCTTTATTCTCATCCTTGTAAATTGCTTTATACCTATGCGAATATTTTTCCACCACATAACTAATTCTTTCATAATAACGTATTGACCGCGAAGATAATTCAAAATGCTTATTGTTTGTGATTAAATAAGCTAAGTACTGGTAGCTAAATAACTCGTAGCTATTTAGCATCGAGATCGATTACATTCCACTTATAATAAAATCGTAGAAATTGCTGCTTTGCGATTTTTATTTCGAAAGTACAAATAATCGCGCTCGGCCATTTGTAAACATCGAATTGTGGAAGTAATCAGTCTTCGAGTTTGATAATTTAATACTCCACGGATTCTTTGATCGCTTGAAAACATCTCCATTTATTTGGTAAATAAAACGGCTCGAATACATGAGGGAATGGTGTATCGAAGCCGGTAACCCTGGCAATAGGTGATTCAAGATGAAGGAAACATTCTTCCTGGAATGATTGTTCGATTGAAAAGTTTTAATTACTTATTGGTAATTGAAAATGTATTATGAAGTAACCTGTATTGTAGCTGCGATTTCACTTCCGAAGCCGCTGGTTTTAGGTGCCTCGTGAGCGATTAAAGCTCTTCCAGTTTTTTTCACAGACTGTATCAAATGATATGAAATCGATATAGTATGCATGATTTGATGATAGATATGATCGGAATGTTGACACTGAGTGGACTTACGTTTACTATTGTTTGTTTATCCCAAGGTAACAATGTAACTAAATCGATAACTTCGCATTGTACGTTTAGTTTTTCTTTGGCCATTTTAGCTACTTCGAGCAACACGTGGACTTGGGTACCCCAGCCAATAAGCGTGATGTCGTTTCCTAATAGTGAACAAATAAATATTATCAATTTTATTAGGTACGAGTTGATTACGATAATCGATGTTTTTTTTATAAAGAAAAATCGTTCGCCGATATTGTTGTTGTTGTTGTTGTTTCTATCGGATGTCTCGATATATCTACCTTTTATTAAAATATCAGCTTGTCCCAAAGCACATTCGTAATCAGCGATCGGTACATCATCAACTGCAGCACGATACAATGCTTTAGGTTCGAAAAATATGCAAGGATCGTTATCTCTGATACAAGCCAAAAGTAAACCTTTCGCGTTAATCGGACCTCTCGGCATAACTATCTGAAATAATACCATGTTTGCTCTTACTAAAACACGAATAAACACGGTAACCTAGCAGTTCAGTACAATAATAATTATTTTCTTTACTTTTATTCCGGGTGTATGAGTATAATATGCTTCTGTACTTTGGGAATGGTACAGTGCTCCGTGTCCGATGGCCGAACAAGGAGTTCGAATGGTAAGTTTTCCGCAATTGAATAAATTACCACTTCGATATCGATATTTTGCCGCTTCGTTGGTTATCTGCGAATCATCGATATTTCGTTAGCTCATTTTGCAATTAATAACGATAGAAATGAAACAACGAACTTGATCGAGAGCAGGAAACATGTAATCGGCGAATTGAATTTCAGCTATTGCTGTACTGCCACAGGTTGCTAAACCGATACCAAAACCTACGATGCCTTGTTCGCATAATGGCGTATTGAATACTCTCTCTTTGCCGTATTTTTTTTGTAAATCTATTGTGCAACGGAATACACCTCCGAAGCCTACATCTTCGCCGAATATTACTAAAATAGAGATTTTAGTTACGTGGAATTAATTATGAAATTATAATAGATCGAATTACCTGCCGTGGAATCTTTTTCTAAAACTGTATCCATTGCGTTGTTGATGGCTTGGAACATATTCCATTTTTGAGTTTCTCCTGTTTGAAAAAGAAAAACGTGGTAGTAATGGAAAATTATAATAATTAATCGACGAAATTACCTAAATTTTGCGGCGTTGCTTCAGGATGATATGTGAAAAATGAACTCGTCCTTTTTGCTTGTTTAGCATTTGAAAATAACAATTTAATTTTTTGAAGATTCATTTTCTTCGCCTTTTTACGTCTGTTAACTATTGTTATCGCATTGCATGATAAGACGAATATTTCGTTTCTAGCGTGTAAATGTTTTGGTGGGAAATTTTCGTCATAATGAGAACTTGTCGATGGTAATTAGCATTAATATCGAACGAAGACGAGTAATGGTTTTATCAGCGTTTAAATAATGAAAGTATAATGAACACTTATTAGCCGGACAAAGTCGAAGCAGTACAATAGTTAATTAACTAAGTGATCAGCGACTATCTCGTATTCTATGATTAAAAAAAAAATTAAATGGAAAATATTTTTATTTCAACATTCAGTAAAATTGAAAATTCGATGGATATATCACATTAAACGACGTTTTTTGATAGTTTCGGGTTTAGTTGGAGTCTTGGATAATTTTCTTTTTTTCGATTTTACGTCTTTAACTGGTAAAATTAAATCATCTAGTTCGGAATATTGATCTTCAGATGTTGCTATACTATTGTGATCCGTACTTATGGCACTATCGTGATCTTCGTCTCTACTATGTGACGTATTGGGACTAAATCAACAAATCAAATTTGGTATTGTTGAATTAATCGAGTAATCAAAGAACGAAATTATTAGAAAGCATTTTATTTACAAAATTTAATCTTAAGTCTCGATGTCATAACATGAATATAAATAATAGTACGTAACTTACTCTGTTACTAGATCGCCAATGATGTAAGGAATCACTTCGGATACGTCGACTTTAACGACTTTGAACACAACTCGATCGTTGACTTGAATCTTTTTTCCTGGCCATTGACTATAAGGTAAGTCTGTAGGTTTGATTATTGAAACGTTGAAAACATCGTATATCACGCATCCCAGATGACTATCGCTTTTCTTATTAACAATAGCTGTAATGGAAGTTACAATCAAATGAGTTGATGAATTTAGTGATTTAAAAAGAATAGTAGTACCTGATAAGATGCTACCAGGTTGAGGTTTAAAAACGTATATGTTAGCAATACAGGTAACGTTTAATCTTCTACATCTACTCGCTGCAATGGGCTGAAGAACTCGTATGTCACAAATTCGTAGTACCATGTCGTTCAATCTGTTGATAAAGACATGACGTATTTGGTAACCAACGAAGTACTAAATGATCAGAAATATTTTAAAGTTGTTACTTACTCGGCATTGTAACGTAATACTCTTCTATTTAATTCCTCTTCTACATGTTTCTTGAAATTAACCGAATCAACTGGAAGAGCTTCATAGCGAAGTTTAACATGACAGCGACAATCCTTTCGAAGCACAATTCCCGAGTCAGTTGTACTCAATTTCTTCAATTCCTCGGTTGAAAGAGGAAATCTTTTGAGTCTACCTTTCCTATTTGAATCAAATTTACCCATTTTAAAGAAATAATAAGCATTAATCGTGAATTAAACTTCTCACATGGCTTTATTTGAGAAATTAACGTGTTTATTGTTGTCATTCGTGAAGTTCAATTGATAAAACGTGAATGATAACAGAATTGTTTGCCTATTTTAATTTTTACAAAGTGTAGGTAGGCGGTAAAGAACACAGGTAATTACTAGTAATTTCAAAATTTCATTTTGAATCAGAAACGAACGACGACGCGAAATGGAAACTTCGAATGTTTGAATTTTGAAATTTGCTGTAAACGTGAATTTAGGAATTAGCTTCAAAATTAAATTGTAATTTTTGATTTTTCGATGGTTTATTAAATATTAATTATAATTTGAAATGTTTTAAAATAATTAATCGTAATTGGTGATACACAAGATGCTATGCAACTCCGTCAAATCTTCTCTTGTGTTGTTTTACCATCTACCTCATTTACACGATATTTCTTGCAGCGTAAAATTCTAGTTTCTTTTCAAGCATTTATGCAAGTAGGCAATTAACAAATTTTATTCATATTTCATCGTATTTTCATATTACTGTTATCAGAAACGTCAGCAAAATTTTGTTCTTTTTCAAAATGGCAGTACTTGCTGAATCGATCGGGAATCTGGGTACATGCGCGCAATTCTTGAAATTTACGATATTCGTTATACTTTGTTATGAAATTCGAAAAAAATGTAAATTTTCATTATAGTTATGCTCGCAAGTAACGTAATCACTTCGCAACATACATCAAGCAGAAAGCTTCCATCCTGCGTAACAACGCAGTGAAATTTCGAGACAAGTGTTGGAAAAAACCGTCAAAACGTTTCCCGAAACGGATCGCATTTATGCAGCAGCAATGCTGGGGAGAAAGCAGAGCTTACGAGGAGAAACTATACTCGCAGATTATGGTCCTGACGAAGCTTTCAACGAAAGTGCCGACATAGAATGGGTGAACAAAGTATGTGAAATGTTCTTGACGTCTTGACTGTTATTCATACCTATCTAATTTGAGTATTCCTCAGGTATGGATTCGACGAATAATGAGAGCTTGTGCTCTTTTGAGTTTGTTATCCGTTTGTTTAAATACTCCGAAGACTTTCGAATGGTATCCTCTTCTGCAATACATCACTTTTATATGCGATTTAGTAGTGACGTGTTTGTTTACCGCTGAGATGATAGCTAAGATGCATATTCGGGGAATATTAAAGGTTACTGAGATTTCTCTCGGCGTGTTAACGGATTTGAGGTTTCATTACATCATGATTATTTTGCTTTTAGGGAGATGCTCCGTATTTGAAGGATCATTGGTGTCAGTTTGATGCGTCGATGGTGTTTTTCCTGTGGGTCTCGGTTATTTTACATGTATTTGAGATGCTCTCCATTGTGCCGAGATTTAATTATTTGTCTATTTTACGAGCACCAAGACCATTCATTATGATACGTTTTATAAGAGTGTTTTTAAAATTTTCTATGCCTAAGAGTCGTATTAACCAAATATTCAAGTACGTATTTCTAAATTAACGTATTTGGAATTTGTATCGTGTTAATGATATGTTTTTTCACGTTTAGACGTTCTGGACAACAAATCTACAACGTGACGTTATTTTTCCTGTTTTTTATGTCGTTATATAGTTTACTAGGTGTACAGCTTTTTGGCGAGTTGAATTATCATTGTGTTCTGAATACGACTAATCCGCGGTATTTTCATTTTATCGTAATGTACCAATTTATACGTAGGTGATTACGACCGCAAATTTTGTGTTGCAGACATGTTACCTTGAATAGCCTAGCAATACCGGATACATTTTGTTCAAACGATTCAGGCTATCAGTGCCCAGAGGGTATGAAATGTATGAAATTGGAATTATCACGATATATAATGGGATTCAGCGGATTCGATGAATTTAGTAATGATTTTATAGTTGCTATCGATCGAGTGAATTTATAATTTACTGTATTTTGATATTTCCAGTGACTAGTTTATTCACCGTATATCAAGCGGCTTCTCAAGAAGGCTGGGTTTTCATTATGTTTCGTACCTTTGACAGTTTACCATCGTGGCGTGCTATATTTTATTTCTCCACCATGATATTTTTTCTGGCATGGTTGGTGAAAAACGTTTTCATTGCTGTGATTACGGAAACTTTCAACGAAATTCGGGTACAATTTCAACAAATGTGGGGTAGCAGACAATTAGATAATAAAGTGGCAACGGAAGTTGGGCAATCCGTGAGTATTCCGTGGAGTGCTACAAATTGGTCCAAATTGGGTGGAAATATTCACCCGTAAATTCGTAGGTATTGGTGGAAGACGAATTAGGGATTTGGAGGCTGGTACAAGTCGATGAAAATAAACATGTCGGTTGCGCGCCGTTGATTTGTCATCGGATTTTAAGATCTAGATGGTTTCGTTTGTTCATGATGGGAGTTATCCTCGGTAACGGTGTCGTCATGGCTTCGTTGAGTTTTAAACACGACGGCAGAGCGAGGCATCTTTTTTATCATAATTATTATTACATGGAAGTAAGTATACGATATGATTTTCCAAAGAAATTCACTAGATTTATGGACGATTTGTTATTAGCTCGTGTTCACGATCGTGTTCAATATGGAAGCATTGTTTAAAATTTGGTGCCTTGGATTTCACGGTTATTTTAAACATTCCTATCATAAATTCGAGCTTATGTTATGTATCGGAACAACCATTCATATCATTCCTAGCCTTTACTTGTCCGGATTGACGTATTTTCAAGTAAGGTTGCATAATCGTCGAAACAAGGGGAATGCTTTGTGAACATGTGTAAACACGTGTTCTAACAGGTTCTACGAGTTGTTCGTCTGATAAAGGCGTCTCCAATGTTGGAAGATTTTGTATACAAGATTTTCGGTCCCGGAAAGAAACTAGGCAGTTTGATAATATTCACTATGTGCTTACTTATCATCTCCTCGAGTATCTCGATGCAGCTATTTTGCTTCTTATGTGATTTCACGAAATTTGAAACCTTTCCCGAAGTAAGTTATTGCGAGATTTTTCACCGAGTATGTCATTATTGATGGTTTTGGGGTTATTTCGCAGGCATTCATGTCTATGTTTCAAATCCTAACTCAGGAAGCTTGGGTTGAGGTTATGGACGAGACGATGTTACGAACTAAAGAAACACTAGTGCCTTTGGTCGCCGTTTATTTCATTTTATACCATTTGTTCGTAACGTTGGTAAGTGTTGATGGAATTTTGGAGAATTTTTTGGCGTTTATAGGCGTCAAATAATTTTTCTTGTGTTTAGATCGTGTTAAGTTTATTCGTCGCCGTCATCTTGGATAATTTGGAATTAGACGAAGATGTGAAGAAACTGAAACAATTGAAATTTCGCGAACAAAGCGCCGAAATTAAAGAAACTTTACCATTTCGTTTGAGAGTATTTGAGAAATTTCCCGATAGTCCGAAAATGGCGTGTATAAATAAATTACCATCTGAATTCAATTTACCCAAAGTAATTATCGTGTTTCGGTGATACCGACAATTTTTCGTGAATTAAAATACCACTCGATCTAGGTTAGAGAAAGCTTCATGAGGCAGTTCGTTTACGACATCGAAGAAGACGAAGGTACGATCGCCGATGTTACGAAAAAAACCAGCGATATGTTCAACGCGCCGATATTATATCGAAAACAAAGACGATTCAATTTGCTAACCAATCCGCCGAAAGTTCGAATTGTGACACCGGATGCCAAAAAAACTGCTATTAGTGCCTTGCTAACGTGAGCGAATTTCCTAATATTTTCGAATGAAGTATTTGTTTACTAAGCAAATATACGCGATGACGAGTTTACATAATATTTCCAGAGATTCGAATAATCATCGTTTGCTACTCGGTGACTCCGGTATAATCGCTATGCCGGGTATGGGCAAAAGTAATCTCCATTCTCAAGGCACCGTAAACAGCATCAAGCAATTACGTATCGATCAAAAAAAGTAAGAACGTATATAATCGCTTGAGAGTTTTTTTACTGTTGGGAAACTAATGAACATTTTAGATCCGTTAGACGAAGCATACGAAGCGGTTCTATCAAGTTGAAGCAAACTTACGAGCATTTAATGGAAAACGGAGATATCGGCGGGCATATAAATAAAATCAGCACAGCTCGTAGTCGACCGCATGAAATCGACATAAAAATATTGCAAGCGAAAAAACAACAGGCGGAAATGCGACGTAATCAGAGGGAAGAAGATTTACGGGAAAATCATCCTTTGTTCGATACTCCGCTTTTTATCGTCCCGCGTGAAAGTAAATTTCGTAAAGCTTGCCAACTCATCGTTTACGCCAGATACGACGCTCGTTTACGAGATCCTTTGACCGGAAAGGAACGTAAAATTAAGCATAAACGGCTTCAGTAAGTTTATCGTTGAATTGGACGTTTAAAATGATGGATTTTCGGTGATTTTCGTTTTTCTATCGTGAATTTTTTTGTTTATAGTAATTTCTTAGGCTTGGTTACGTACTTGGATTGGGTGATGATTTGCGTCACGACGTTATCTTGTATTTCGATGATGTTCGAAACACCGGTTTATAGAGTAATGGAGACGCCGGCGTTGCAATTCGCCGAATTCATGTTTGTTATCTTTATGAGCTTAGAATTGGCGTTGAAAATATTAGCCGATGGGGTGTTCTTTACCCCGAAAGCGTTCATGAAAGATGTCGCTTCTATTTTAGACGTTTTTATTTATATCGTGAGTATGTTTTCTGTTTTTGGACTCGTAAATGCGAAATACTAATTAATTTCAATGCAGACGAGTTTAATATTTTTATATTGGATGCCTCAAAATGTACCACCGAACTCTGCCGCTCAATTGTTGATGATCTTAAGATGCGTCCGTCCTTTACGTATATTTACCTTGGTGCCTCATATGAGAAAAGTCGTCGACGAGTTGTGTCGCGGGTTTAAAGAGATCTTTTTGGTAATTTTCGATATACTACGTAGTCACCTGAAAAATTTGACTGAATTTTCATTTAATCTTCAGGTATCCGTATTATTAATCGTGTTGATGTTCGTGTTCGCATGCTACGGCGTGCAAATGTTCGGCGGAAGATTGGCCAGATGTAATGATCCGATTATAGTGAAACGTGCTGATTGCGTTGGTGTCTTCATGAGACGAGTATTTGTGACTAAAATGAAATTAAATCCTGGAGAAAATGAAACGTTTCCTTCGATGTTGGTGCCCAGAGTTTGGTAAGTTGTGTAGAATGTGTACCGCAGCGATTTAGTCATCGATGTTCACATTTAGTATGTAAAGCTTTTATCGCACCGAGCACCTTGCACTAACACGTGGTTTTTTTGCATTACCTTGCCAACCATTTAGGGCTAATCCTAGGAGATTTAATTTCGATAATATAGGATACGCGATGTTGACCTTATTCGAAGTGCTCTCGTTCAAAGGATGGTTAGACGTGCGAGATATTTTAATCAAAGCTCTTGGACCTGTAAGTTCGTTTAAGATGTGATCTTTGGTGTTCAGTTGAATTTGTTGCTTTTTTCGCTTTGAAAGTAATGTTTATGGAATTGCGTATGTTGAATGGAACTTTTTTCTGTAGGTGCACGCGATCTACATTCATATATATATTTTCCTCGGCTGTATGATCGGTTTGACGTTATTCGTCGGTGTTGTTATTGCTAATTATTCGGAGAACAAAGGCACAGCGTTGTTGACGGTTGATCAGAGACGATGGTAAGGGTAGTTTTTGCTTTTTGCGCCTTAATTGGAAACTAGAAGCGGTGGAAAGCTGACAAATCGACTTTTAATTTTAGGTGCGATCTGAAAAAGAGATTAAAAATCGCGCAACCTTTGCATTTACCACCGAGACCAGATGGAAAGAAATTCAGGGTGTTCTTTTACGACATAACGCAGCATATCTATTTTAAAAGGTTCATCGCCGGTACGGTGCTGCTGAATAGTAGTTTATTATGCGTATCTGTGAGTATAGTTTTGACCAAGTTTCGATGAAATACGGTCGTCTGAGCCATCCTTCAATAACGTTTACCTAACGATGTTTTTAATTCGCAGTGGAAAGTCGAAGAACCATATACGTTTCAATTATCACGTATCAGCACCGCGTTAAATTTCATATTCGTCGTCGAAGTACTAATGAAGTTGATAGCATTTACGCCCAGAGGATACTGGCAATCTAGACGAAACAGATACGATTTATTTGTGACGATTCTGGGCGCCAGTTGGATATGTATTCATTATAATCTACAGGTTAGCCGCATTAACCCAAAGTTTTCGAATTATTTAAACGTAATTTGTTTGGTTGGCAGAACGACGTATCGTATTCGATAGGCTTCATGGTCGTGGTACTGAGATTCTTCACGATTACCGGAAAACACGCCACGTTGAAGATGTTAATGTTAACCGTCGGAGTATCGGTGTGCAAAAGTTTCTTCATTATTTTCGGGATGTTCTTGTTGGTGTTTTTTTACGCTTTAGCTGGTACTATTCTATTCGGTACGGTGAAATATGGCGAAGGTATTGGAAGGTGAGCGAATTTAACGAGTTTTTGTATTATTTTTGAATTATCGTTTAATTTCCTTCGTCTCAGATTGGCCAATTTCGGATCTCCTGTTACCGGAGTCGCGATGCTGTTTCGTATCGTTACCGGCGAAGATTGGAATAAAATTATGCACGATTGTATGATCCAACCTCCGCATTGTACACCGGCCAATAACTACTGGGAAACGGATTGCGGGAATTTTGTCGCAGCTTTGATATATTTTTGCTCGTTTTACGTCATCATTACATATATCGTGTTGAATTTGTTAGTCGGTTCGTATTCATCGGATGAATACCCGTTGATGTTGAGATATCGAATAATTTCCGATGTTTTGATGTAGCTATCATTATGGAGAATTTTTCGTTATTTTATTCGAACGAAGAAGACGCTCTGATGTCGTACGCGGATATCAGAAATTTCCAAAATACCTGGAATATCGTGGATATCCACCAAAAAGGCGTCATACCTGTGCATAAAGTTAAATATATATTTCGTTTGTTGAAAAGTCGACTCGAGGTGGATTTCGTCAAAGATAAGCACCTTTTTAAGCACATGGTATACGAAACGGAAAGATTACATAATGGAGAAGATGTCACTTTTCACGATGTCCTAAAGTATGTTCCATGTATTCTAAAAATTACACCTCCGCAGAACTACCAATTTGATACCAGAATCTATCTATAATTATATTCTCAATTTGCAGCATCTTATCCTATCGTTCGGTAAATATCCGCAAAGCTTTGCAATTAGAAGAATTATTAGCGCGAGAAGAATACGAATATATGATAGAAGAAGAAGTAGCCAAAAAAACCATTCGAGAATGGTTAGAAAATTGCCTAAAACAGAAAAGAGTACGTATCAAGAAGCGAAATTTACCGTTTCCATAATTAGCACGATTAATTTACGCAGATAAAGCAAGGCAACAATTTAATAGCCGGATTACGAGCCACCAACGAAATACCGCAGATGCAATTCGATAATAGATCCAGAGAGGGGATTCATGGCGAAAAATACGTCGACTCCGCGGATATAAAGGTCTCCTAATGTTTTCTCCTTTATTTTCCAAAAACCGCGGATTACAACGAATTCATTCGTATGTTGTATTTTTACAGGACGGATATAAAGAGAACTACTCCGGTAAAAAAATCGAAGTCACGAGGTCAGACAGCGATGGAAGTAGTTCGGGAAGGAAACAATTGGCCTCTAGTTTATCCGATCCTACTGCTGTGCAGGATAAACCCGGCATAAGTAGTAAAAGAAATAGTCCCAAATCCAGAGGTATGCATTTGCATTGAATTTTCGTGCCAATTCGGCCAAAAATGTACAAATCAACGTAATTTGATTCCCAACCGGAATATTTTTAATCGAAGATTTATTTATTTTCATGTCATTAAGCCTGTAAAAAAAATTAATCGATTTAACATTTCTCGTTCCAGTCAACATCACCTATTCCAATAAATCGCAAAAAGACGCAAAGAATAACTTACCAAATTTCAACAACTCCGTCAAAGAGGTTCACGACTGGTGGGAACATGTATTACACGCGCATACTACATCGCGATTTTGAACAAAGGGAAATCTTCGCCGAGAAAAATGACTTCACAGCATCGCGTAAGTCAACTCATACTTTGGGTTTTGGTGGCGGTGAAAAATCGAGACTTGGTAAAATATTCGTATCGTAACCTCGCGCAAGCAATTGTAACACGAAAGATGAAACCGTAGAAAGCATAAAAAGAAAAAGGTAGTGATTTTAGTTTAAGAATGTATGACAAAAAAAAACGCCAAGTAGGCGAGTTGTTTAAATACATTATTGATTACCGAACTCCATCGAGTTTTAACCGAACTCTATAACCATCTCGTCCTCTTCGGTTACACATTTGGGGCATTCTGGACAAGGAGGACAAACGGTTACCGGGCAAACTGGACATGGACGTGGTACATACGAAGGACATGGCGGACAAGGCAAAGGTTCAAAATGTGGACAAGGCGTACATACTTGAGATATAGGTATCTTTGGACATTGGGTATATACCGGACATGGTGGACATGTAGGCATACTCGTAGATGTCGGAAATATTGGACATGGTTGTACCGGAGCCTCATTTTTGCAGTTTGACGATGTGCATCGTGTGGGTAACTCGTGATGGAAATTCGCAGATTTTATTATTGATTGGTTAATGTGCGATTCGATGTTTGGTTTTCGTGCGTCTTCGGTCCATTCTCTAAATTGATGACGTCGTTAATGAGGTCTCTTGTAGTTATGAAATTATACGGATTTACTTACGTGGTTTTCGAAGCGGAGAATTTCAAGAGATAAATTACGAACCAAATTTTCATTTTTTACGATAAATTCACGAACGATTCATCAACGCGTTCTAGATCGCAATCGACAGTATTACGATTCATAAACAATTATATTTAATTGGAATGCGCATTTTGCGAGTTTTTTTTTCTCCGTAGTTGTTTTCTTTTATGAAGAATTTAGAAATCGATCATAATTACCCCCTCCCCCTCTCTATTCTTTACTCGTTAGCCTATTGTTGAAAAATACGCATGTTCGATAGGACTTATTTTCTCGAATATTTAGCCATGAGCACTTCCCCCCCCCTCCCTCGTTTATTTGCTCTTTCACAACTCACGTGTTTTGTCGTAATTGTACAATTGTTTCAATAGTAATTTATTTATCGGTATTTCGCGTGTTTTTTTTGTATCTATCTAAATTTCAAGTGAGAGCAGGTTAGTGATCGTGTTTACTTCTCTAAAAATTTTTTATCGCTGACGCGTTGTTTCGTGTTGAATTTTTGGCTTGAATGTGTGTGTGTTTTTAATACTTTTAATTTTATGTTTTTCATTCTCTCTTCTCCTATATTTTTCAGATTTCTTGTCCCGTATCACCTCAGGAAATCTGTTTTAACCCCCCTCCTCCCACACACTTAAAATGAAATAAAGTAGTACAAAAAATCCGAAAATTTTCACTTTTTTCTTTTTGGATCCTTTTTGCCTGTTACCTAAGTTTCACTTCATTTGAAATAGTACATTTAACAGTGGTCAAATTCAATAAGTACTAAATTTGCAATTTTTCTACAGTTTCTGAAGAAAATTAATTTTTTTCAATTATTTTCAATTTATGACAAAATGTAAAAATTAACGCATGGAAAAATGTTTTTTTTTTTTTTTTTTTATTTTC
>QBDW01001344.1:0-125828 GCA_003261595.1 Maconellicoccus hirsutus
TACGTGGTCGACCATTATAAGAGCTAATCTTTGTCGCCTTCAACATCCGGATCACTTTGCGAATACCCCTAGCTCGACGATTTCCTAGAATCAAATCTCAAGGGTGTTTCTTCCCAACAGACGATATTTCACGGTTAGGGCGAACTATCGAAAAATCGTGAATGTTGAATGGCCGCATGTTCGAATTTCGTTGTAAAAAATTATGCGTATTGAAAAAATAGCTGAAAATTTAATTTCCGATGTTTCGAATCGTACTTAATTTATCTAAATTTCAAGTACTTGAAGATACGTGATAAGAAATAATTTTGAAATAATAATAACCTGCTTGAAAACATGGAATAAAAAATCGGTAAGTTTGAAAAAGATGGCAGCACTGTAAATACAAAATGAAAAATGAATTCAACGTCTACAACATCAAGGTAAGTATAAAATTCATCAAATTCAGTAATGCTAGAGTTTCCTGTGGTAAACATAGCGATACCAATTTTACAACAGACTTCAATCACCTTATTCGAGCAAATGTATTAGTTTCCCCGGACGAGGCAATTTTTCTGATTTTTTCAAGGTCATTTCTCGAATTTTGGTCAGTGAATTACTTTTTTTTAAATTCATTGAGGAAATTTATTAAACTATCATAAGGAAATCAAATTAATGAGAGAGAGGACTTGATTTTCACATACTTCAATATAATTCCCAAAAATTCTCTTCCTCAAATTAATAAAACCCGTAAATTTGAAGTTTACCGTGAAGAATCTGTTGAAAGAAAATAAAACACGCTGCCAAATATTAAGAAGGAAAAAATTAATATTTGAACTCGACGGTAATAAACCAGCAAAAATGACCTTTTCATCTCGTCAATCAAAACATAGTTCCAAAAACTACGCCATTTCGTTAATTATAATAAATGTAAAAAATGTTTGAAAAGGTCACTAACTTGGCAAATGAAATTTGTACATTGTAGATCTCTTTGTTTATTCGATAAATCGATTTAAATCCTTTTTTTAAATGCTTTTCAAACCTTTCGATAATTTCACGTTTCTATGATAATTTCGCGACATTTCCGCGATTTTTCAAAAGTTGAAATTTTATAAAGGACTTAAAAAGTGCGCCAGGCTTGATTCCGCATTTGTTTATACTACATAATCCCAAACCCCGAACCCCAAGCCTCCGCTATTTTGAAAAATCACTACAAAAGCACCGAACTACTCGACCTCAACCGAAATTAGCATCTATTAATTTCCGCCTTGATGCTTGAAAATCTGTCAAAATACTCCATACGCGATTACTCACCGGCGTTCATTCGCTCTTGGTGTAAAAATAAATCACACATTCAACTTGAAAAAATTCACCGACACCTTTGTAAAGTTATTTTCGTATTTTGGCGTTTGAATTTTTTTATTTTAGCCGAAAAAAGTAATCACACGAGGACGCCATCTGACGGCGGCGACGTCGCGTTCATCGCTAATTATCGTTGTCTTTACGATGCACTTCAAAAACCGTTCGCATTCCCGGTTTTACTTTCTCTGTAATCGGCTCGAGTTCGTTTTTTAACATTCGTATTCGCGCGCCGAGCTTCGTAGTTGAGACGCGATTTTGAAATACGTTTTTGATATGAGTGAACCTATCGTTTTCGAGTCTTTATCGGACAGAGTTTCCAAATTCAACGAAAGAGTTAATAAACACATCGAAAGTCAGACGTTGAATCCATTTTCGGGCAGTTTCAAACCAGGCTCGAGATCTCCTTCGCCGAGACCGTCGTTTTCGAAAGATGAATATGGAAAGTAAGTACGATATTGATATGTTGAAGCGAGTTCGTAGCTTTTGTTGATACTGGGATAATTTGTTCAATTTTAAACGAGAATATTTCGGTTTAATTTTGATTTTTTACAATGGCAAGATTTTTGTGTTTCTTCGAGCGAAGAGTTCAAAATATTAAAAATGTAGGTACCTACTTTTTTCCCCCTTAAAAAAGGTATTTTTTTGGAGTAATTTATGCTAGTAAAAGTAACGAAAATATTTCAAATGACGAAATTGAAAATTAAAATAATGCAAAATTGGAATTTACGATTCTCATAATAATTTAATTACTAAAAAATTATTTTCCCCTTTAAATTAACATCATTCTCAGTAGCCTTCCATAAAATCTCTCAATAAGGAATTATTCTAAACAGTTGAGGAAACACGATTACTTCGACACGATTCCAAATAAAACGTGAATGAACCTTTTTTTTTCATAAATTATACAAGTACCATGGCCACGTTTTAAACTAAAGTGCATCACGATTTACACGTAATTGGAGTTCATTTACATTAGTGGTCTATTACCTTTTATGTCATTACGAGTTCTCAGGAAGGAAAAACAAATTTCCTTAATGTACGCATTTTGTGGGTTGAATTTAAATGATTTACGAGACAAAGAAAAATATAATAGAATAAGATTTCTTTTTAATTTTAATTAATTTCTTGAAAAACGTGGTATTTTGATAATATCTTTCGAAAAAAATGCTACTTATTAAATATTCAAGTATGAACTTGCTTTGTATAAGAAATTTATGGAGAAACACCAATTGCTAATCACTCCAGTTATGGATGAAAACTTTGAAGCTCAGTAGCCAACTCTTAGAATACTTCAATTCACCCTTTTTCGGCAGTAAAATGCAGCAAAAGGCATGATACATGTATTTATCTCACATAAACACATAGTCACAATTTCATAAACGAGAAAGTGATGTTTATGTACAATTATTTCCCTCATTCATTATTTTGAAAAATTACAATTAAAAAAAAATCCTTTTATTGAATATTGTGATTCAATCTGCAAAGTTCATGAGTAAAATAGGTTTTCAATACATTTTTACTTACAACCCAAGTTTTATTTCTTTCAATGTAAAAATATCAAAATCGGGTAGGTAAATTAGTTGATTAAACGCTGTAAAATCCTATAAATAAGCAAATTTTTCTACTATTTACGAAGAAAATTCATTTTTTATGACAAAAGATGTAGGTCTACTTATAAAAATCCGTTTTATCCAATTTCATGTCGATAAATTTATAAAAATTAGCAATTTGAAATGATTTTTCTCTCAAAAATATCAAAAAATATCGTCGTAATTTTTTAATATGTTATTCAGCGTAAAATGAACTTCAAATGAGAATTTTTTCAGATTTGCAACACGCAAATATATTTTTTCTGCAATTTTATGGTTTCGAATCGCTTTTTTCAAGTTAATAAACGTGACAACACTGATTCTGTCATACACAAATTGCTTTTTGAGATTAAAACAAAATCGAAAAAAAAAGTTCAAATCGTCAATGTGGAACTGGAGTTGTACGTATTCGAAATTTTAAAATTTCCGCCATCTTGGAAGTTGGAATAAAAAAATCGCAAGTGATTTGCTCTGGGTGATTTGTCGTCGATTGATGACCTCTACACAAACGCAAAATGAAAAGGAAATCGACGACCTTGTCATTCAACTTGGTACTGATTTGATGAGAAATGACTCGTAGATTTGGTGTTGTTCGTTGATACGAGCATGTTTCTTTCTGCAAAATGGAATAAAAATTAGTTCGAATTCGTTTATTTGTAATTTGTAATAATTTTGAAAGATACAAAAAAATTGTCGATACAAAAAACGTTCCTTTTTAAATTTTTAATAAATTTTATTTCAAACATTTCCCTTTGAAATCATCTCAAGTCTCGCGAAAACGCCCCAGCTGAGTTATTTTTGCATTCTAAACAACATAATGACAAAATTGTGGCGAAATTTCAAAATATAAAAAAAAATGATTTAAACAAAAAATGTTCTTCGTTCAATTCTCAACAACTTTTATTTCAAAAACTTTTTTCTCAAGTCACCCCAGGCCTCACAAAAACGCCCCAACATGAGTAACCCGTGTAAATTGTAGTTTGCCGTTTTCGACGAGCGTCGTGAAATTTTATATTCAACAAATTATAGTTTTTATAGAGGGAAAGGGGTAATAAAAATCGTCGTGAAATTCCGGGTTTCTATAAAAAATTCCAAAAATAGATCCTGGACATGAAGACAAAATAGAACCACATCAATATCGTTCATTCTAAATACCCCGGCCATTTTAAATTTCCGTTACATCGCACGTTATGTCGTCATTGAACGATGAAATAAAAGAGGGTGTTTGGCTTGGTACAACCCTCTCGCAACAGATTCCCCGCGATTATCTGTCAACCGTTGCGTATTTGAAAGACAAGCGGTACAATGGAAATTGGTAATCTTTTGATTAAACTTCCACCGTTCCAGTGGATATTGACGATAAAATGGCTCCTATTGATGAATTTGATTATACCATACGCAATGCCACTCGCCTATTTTAAACCGAATTTTTAATCGTTTTACGTGAATTAAAATTTCCTCGTTTAATTCGGTCATCGGCGTGTGAAGCTAACATACATTCTTACTTTCAGACCAATTGCGGGCTCGTTGACAGAACAACGAGGTCGTAAAGCACATACTCATATATGTCGTGAAATCTTAGAACTATGCGAAATAATTTACGACATGGGCCAATACCAGGCCAAATACAGAGAGAAGGACGAAGACGAGGATGAACCTCAAGACGAAGATTCACCGGTTATCGTCAGATTCGGAGATTTATTCCAGGTAAGCCGGATTTCATGTACAGTTATACGCGTTTTTCGAATGCTCGTTAAATCGACAAGAAAAAACGTACTCTTACTTTTGAGCTAAATATTTGTAGTTTTTCCATCATCTGCTACGAGACGGCTTCGAGTATTCGCGAATTAAAGAAATTTCGTACGTTGAAAAATTACTATCGCACGTTTTCATCCCAAAATAAACACTTTGACCATGCAAGTGTGTAGTCGCGAGAAAGGCGACGAGAAATACATTCTCATTCATAATTTCCTTACGTCATGGCGGCGTGACGCCTTCGGGTACTTAGATAAATATCTCGTAGCGCCAATTTGAGAAACGTTAAAAATAAAATTTCTTCGCAAACAAAATTTCATTACTCAAGATGATGAATAAAATTAAGAAAATTTCTTGACGTAACCGGAAAGAGCGAAAAACTGAAATTCGCCCACGTTTTTGATAAACGTCGATAGTATTTATTTTTAGAACATATGGAACTCGTTCTACATTTGAAACGTGTATTCATTCATGAAAATTTACTATTTTTTATTTATTACTCATTTTATGGCGATTATTTCAAGGACGGGTATTTTAAGAGCAATTGTCTTCAACAGAATAGACATTTCAGTTTGGATTATGATCCATGTTGGCAAAAGTACCAATTAAAATAGTTATCGAATTCAACCTTCAAAAAAATCATAATACGAAAAAATAAAAAAAATATCTCAAAATTAAAAAATGCATGATTCACCAATTAAATATCGATACGAGCCCATCATCTTGAGTACCACTGATAAGAGGTAAAATATTTATTGCACAATACTAGAAAACCGAGCAAGGAAAATCATCTTTCTTCACGAACTCGAAGCAGGAATTTCTGCGAAGAAAAATTAAATTTCACGGTCTAGAAAAACTTGTACTTCCGATGAGAAAAAAAAACTCTTAAAAATAGTTCGCTAAAGAATGCAAAATATCTCGTACTTAGGCCTAGGCTACGTGCCAAATTCCTCACGATGAAATTTGGATACAATCCATCAACGTTACATGGCATGAGTCTGCAAAAGTACAAGCGTCTTGTAATGGAAATCATATTGCGGAATTGTTTCAACGGTCAACTCGTTAATTAAATTGAAACTTTGAATGAAAACTTTCTGGAATAGCAAAAAATGATTAATTTGTGACAAGTGCTACACGACGTGTGTGAATTTTTTCGTATAAAGGTCAACTGAATATTTCATTAACGTTTAGCAACATCCTTGATATGAATGTTGATAAATTCGACGTAATAAGTAGGTACTTTATGGAGCCATACCTACTTAAATTTTAAATGTAGGTAGAGATACCTATTATTTAAAAAACTACTATTAATCGATGAAAAATTAATACAAAAAATTACCTAAATATCAAAATAACGAAACATTTTGTTCGTCAGTCAACGAAACAAACCTAACTAGCATTAGTTTTATCCAAAATAGGAAAAGTTAACGTAACAAAGGTAATCACTTCGCCAAATAAAATTACGTATCCTTATATTCTTGGCTAATTGCCTGTTTTAGAAAGATCTATCATTTCAGATGCCGCATAGAATCAGCACACGTGTGTTTTTAAATTCGAAATATGGGTTGTTTTTGTTTACACAAGTCTACGTGTACTTTCTCGATACGTATTTCGAAAGAATTCCGACGATAAACACGATGAATCTTTCGGTTATTCGCCAATAAGTACAAAAAAAATCACAAAATTCGAGGAAATGCAATTAGCGTAACCTTTAAAATAAATCCGAAGAATTAGGTAAAATTAGGAAATGGGTTTCATTCATCTTACGCTATTCATTCGTGAAGTACGATTTTATCAGCTGTCTCATCTTTTAGCCTTTTGTTCGGGTTACTCATTCATGTACCCTTTCTCTGTCGAGTTATCCATCATCGATTAATACGTAAACGCGATGCAACATTGTTTTGTCAATATAATACACACTTGTATGGCTTCTTTTGATAATTAGAGCTGAAATTACGTTGTAATCAAAGGTGAAAATGCGTACTTACAAGTGACTAAAATGACACCTATGTCGAGTTTCCATCATAGTCGTGAAACGAGAACAACGAATGATAACATTATCATCAAAAGCACAACTTTGTTTATCAAATTCGAACGTGAAATCCGGTGAAATATCTATATCGCGCAGCTCACATCCATTTAATTAATTTTTAAACCACAGCTGATCCATTTTTCATAATAATTTTACATATTTTTTCGATATTTCGAAAGAACACTTACTCGAAAATTCAATTATTCGAAGCAACAAAATCATCACTTGTAACAACTACAACGACGTCAATGACGTCACAACACAAAGAACGATTTAGATCGTACTTTCATCGATGAAATCGAATTTAATTTTTTTTCATTTTATTACAGATGTACACGAAAATTTCAGACAAATGCGTTGGCCTATTAATAGCGGCTAAAAAACGGAAACTGATTTTCTTCGAAGGAGAAATACTATTTCAAGTACGTTAATAATAAAACAATCATTAGAACATTTATTGAATAAATCCTTCGATAAAATTTACGTAATAAATCTTCATCTTCGAGTAAATTCTCATCGCAACAGAAAGTTCATTTCTTATGATCAGATCGGTGTTTCTTGGAACTCTGAGATTCCATTTTCTCCATTTGAGGTTTGTCTTCGGAACGTTTGAGGATTATGACATTTTTATGCTGCTTTTCGGTATCCGGTTGAGGCGACTTGTGAGATTTTTCGATATCTTCCAAGTATACTGGAAAAGTACCTATATCTGGGGGTGAATTCGTATCAGCATTATGGCTCATAACTTCTTGGAAGATTGAGAAGTACTGAGTGAAGCGAAGTACGATACTCGTAAGAAGACCGATTTACGGTTACTTAGCAATAAAATTATTTTCTACCGAGTTTTTTCTTCGGTCGACGTTTCTCTTTGGAAAATAAAGATACAGATCGACCCGTTGATATGTTGAATAGTATAATTTATTTTGTGTAATTAAAGTTTAACATGATTATGTGGGTAATCGACAATGCTCAGATTAATTCATTATGTACTTATCTCTTTGAATTAATTTTCTTGAAATTCAAGTTGTAATTTATAGTAGCATGAAATCTAAGCTAAATACGATAATTATAATTCAACGAACCATCACAACGCACAAGTATTAATTATCATTTTACTGAAATTCCAACAAAAGGTAGGCAATTGTTAAAGGTATTAAACCTACCAACAGAAATATTACGTGTTCGTATAAAATGCTAATACGTAATTTATACTTCGAAAATCAATTGTTTGAAAAAAACCAATAAATGCTCCATCCGCAATTTTCAACACGTCCGATTACTTTCACTGTTTACGTAACTTTCTCTGGAACTTTCGCACTTCGACATTCTCATATGAATATTTTTGTGGGAAAAAAAATAAAACATTTTTGCGCGTAGGAATACCGGTAGTACTAAAAAAATGTGAAATTATATCAAACGGTTAATAAATTGTAATTATTGCAGAGACGCGACGACGACGTATTAATCGCATTAATGAAACCGATTGAAGAAATTCGAAAAATCTTACAACAAGAAGCACCGGATTTGGTGGCGCATGCTGCTGAAAACGAGCAAACGAATTCGTGACGATTTTGATTTCCAACTTGCATAGGATTTTCTGCATAATGAGATTGTCTTGTATACCAACTCGAGAAAGCAATTTCGTGTAAATGTGTTCATAGGATGTTTTAAAATTCAACATGATATAAGGCCGTTTGGCCTTGAAACGTTTTAATTCCCTTGAATGCTTTTACTGTTTTTGTATAGTTGTTACATGTTCTTTTTGTATTAGTTATTAAGATAATTCAAGCATACATTTCCATTGTTAGTAGATTACATTTTTCAATTATATGAGAATTGATTTTTTTTTTTCAAAATACACATTTGATAGTATTTTTTTTTCAATCGTACAAGCCTAAAATTTAAAACAACCTTGCGTTATACTTCGTGCTGTGTTGCATAACAAATGCGAGCATTCTTTCTTCATGTTTTTATTTTTCACTCGATAGGAACGTTATAAAAATCGAAAATAAACCACGCTGATTGGAAAAACAACGCTAAAGGTTTATGAAAACGATTAGCAGTAAAATGTTCCGAATGAAATGAAAATTACACTGTACTTCTTCTTTAATGAGTAAGAATTACGTAAGTACAAATGTTAAGCATAACGTATACAATCGATAAATATATAAAACACAAACACTTCCTTAGAAAATAAGCAAAAATAAATATCACATCAAATAAATTCAGGCACAGACGAATTTAAGGATCGTTGAAAACTTTTGGAAATATTCGAACCCTCTGAATTTCTTTTTTAGTAATCGGTACATTTGAATAGCGATGATTTCATCGATGTGCACTTATTCTAAACTAAAGTAAAACTTCCTCGAACTCCAGGCTCGAAGTTGATAAAATTGACCATAATTTAGCGTTGTGCTATCCAAGCTTCTATTTCGAACATGATGTTCTAACATACAGACTAGTTAAACTTTTAATAACTTATATGTAAAATACATAATTATAAATTGAAACAGATCATAATGATAAAAATAAAAAAAAAACATACAACGAAAACATCAAAACACTAGAAAAATTCAAGTTTTCCTCGGAGGCGGAGGCGGTGGTGGCGCTAGAAAAGGAGGAGGACTAATGTTATAATTTAGCGATGAAAATTTACGTTCTTTCGACGGCATATTTTCATAAATTTGCTTCGGAATGTTATCTGGTGGTCTGTAAAAAATCACGTTAATTTACCAATACCAAATGGAGAATTAATAGTGAAACTAACCTAGGAAAAAATACATCGGTAGGTGATTTCGTATTCTTATCACGAGTCGACGATGGTAAATTTAATGCCACTGCGGGTAATGATAACGCTGAACTGGACAACGTCAAATTGACCGGACGCTCTCCACAGTCGTTTGTAGTACTGAGAGGTGATAATACTTCGTTTGTGTATCGAATATTTGTATATTCTCTACCGAATTGTTTACTTTCCTATAGGAATTATATTTATTACTTATGTAAAATAAAATCACAGTTGAGATACAAAAAGCACTAACAAGATCAGCTAACATGCGTTGAGATACGGTTTGAATATACTGTTGAACAGCTAAATAAACGAATTGGTATTGCGCTTCCGTCTGCACCATACCGGATCTTTGGCAACGAACCATTTGTATGGTTCTTTGTATATCTATCTCGCAATTTAAACCTAAAACAGAAATTAATTAGATACAGAAAAATTCCACCATCTACATCCGCTAATCACCTACCAAATTTTTTGATTTGATTAATTATCATATCGATCACAATGAACGTTCCAGTACGACCAATTCCGGCGCTGCAATGCACTATTATCGGACCAATCTTCTCCAACTCGTCGTGACACTTGTTTACATCATGGAGGAAATTTAAAACACACCCGGGATCCGATGGAACACCATGATCGGGCCAAGCCTATTAAGAGAAATGACATTAGTCCTTGTGAAAAAATTCCAACAGTTATATATTGCTTATGAGAAATATCACTGATGGCGTAAACACAGGAGTATTTCTTCAATATGCCTACGCCAAGTAATATAAAATTTGACTATTTTTCTGTAAAACCTCGATATTTTTACGAAAAACTAATCACGAATATCTTACCTGAAAATGATAATGGAATAATTTACGTTCTTCGGCGTCGCACGTAAGCGTGAATTCTCGCAGCGTATAATCGGTATTTACAACTTCAAAATTGTTACGTACGGTAACTTTGCCATATTCAGTTGAGTCTCCTTCCTCTGGCCAATATCGTTCGCATTTCGACTACAAAAAAAAAGATATTATCGAACGACTAAGGCAAAGTCGTGAATATTTCACTCGCTTTACCTTTCCTCGTTCTACTTCTTTCGTAGTCATGACTATAATTCTGGAATTCTCTTGCCATACCATGCTCCAAAAATCTCTTCTGGTCGAAGGAAGACAGCCTTGGGTAGCGATATATAGACGTTCTTTGCCTTCTGTGCCAGCTTTGATGTCTTCTTCGCCCTGGAAATTTACTCCGGTGAGAATTTCGCCGATGAGATTATTTTAAGTATATATACCTTAATTAAATTAGCATTTATGTAATCTGATCCTGGTTCGTTGGGATCAGCATCTTTTAATTTTATTCTAGTATGATCGACTGAAATAAAAATAAAATACGTTCAATTAAAGTATGAAAAAATTCCTCAACTGTATTACTTTACTTGAAAAAATTTAAGTTAGTTTTGCCTCAAACACAAAAATCAAGTATCTACTCACAAGGTAATATATTTTTATATCTATTTTTATTCCTATTTTCTGGTTTCTGTCCCTCCTTCCGGGCATATAAATGCTTGCTTTCTTGCTCCTGTAAAGTTTCAAATTCTTCCCAAAATCCAGCTTTAGCAGAAGTCTGCCCGTTATCTTTCTATACAAACGATAAAAACAATTCAATAAAATTCCACATGATAATACACAATTCACAAATCACATACCACGTGCAAATAAAACGCACCACATCTTTTGATATAATTATACATAATATCGATAAGCAAAACCGAAAAGCTAACTTCAAGCGTATAAATCAAGCAAACAGAGACGAATGAAAAAGAAATTCGAATCGGCAGGTCGTTTCTAGATGGCAAAACGCATTAAAGAAAATCCATTTCGATATTAATTAAGTAGCATTCAGAACGGTAACGACGTTAATAAAAATACGAGAAAAAAAGGTAATGTACATGATGAAATCGTTTAAAATTCCCATACCCATTATGAAAATCACATTATCGAGCACGTGTTTTGCGACCAATTCCACCAAAAAATTCACTTACTTGTAATTGTTTAACACGAAAGTCAATACCAATGGCGTTAATTCTGGTAGCATTGAACGGCTGTTTTAAATGGACCACAGTACCGCTCGTTTCTACCATCGGATTTTGCCTATAATATTCGATTAATTCGGTCAAACTGTCAAATTTTTCGCCTCCTCCGACGTCGTATTTATTATCCTGCGAATAAATCAAATTAATTCATGCTTTGAGATGTAAAATCCCAATGACTTACTTTGGAGCGTATCATAACGTGGGTAACTCTATCATCAGTTCGGACGGACAAAACATAATCTCCTGGTTTACTTTGCGATTCGCGTACCAAAAAGCTACCACTTTTGCCCTTTTCTAATATTAATTTTTCTGCTTCTTTACCAGATAAATGACCGTGAAACCATCTGTTGGAAAGAAAATAAAAAATAAAATGAAACAACGAAACTGAGGAAATTACTTCTTAATTACGAGCTTTCAACTTTTTACGGAATATTGATAACGATTTTTTTGTCAAGTATTTTCGCATTTGCGATATGGCAACACTGATTAATCATTGCGTATTCTTGTATTTACAACACTGATCAACAATCAACTATCAACATTGTATTAAATGCGTGTTAATTGAAAGTACACAAGTTTGTAACAAACATATGCATCGATCCGTCGAAAAATTCGTATAATTAGTAACACAAATCTAATTATTTATATAAAATATTTCGACATTTTTCATCTGTCAAGGAAAATCAGCAGTCACCGAAGAAATATCACTAATTATACCCAACTTTTTCACGTTGATTTCCAATTCACATCATAAACACATCGAATTAAAGAACCAAAATAAACTCGATAACGAGTTGACGACCTTCCGGATTTAAATAGAAAATTAATTATAACGAAATTTCAGATTCGCTTTAACAAAGACACGCCGGAACAGTATTACGTCGAATAATTAGAATAATTTGACGTGTTTTTTTCAAAATAACATCTAATTTTTACGTATAAATACTTAATAATGATTTGTATACGATCAAAAGCTAGCACATGCGACAACGTATTTTCCGTTTCACGTAGATCACAAAGATGGGCAAATTTTTATGAAAATTCAAGGTTAATTAATATAACAATCGTTATTAAACATAGAGAAAAAAATTCGCTAAGTAAAAAATTGCTATCGAGCATGCGATATTAATTGGCGAAATTCTAATTTCGGATTTTCAGAATTCATTACGCAATGTTAAATTATCATCGTGACATTAGATTTTCCACTCGGAGATGATGAATGAGTTGGTTACGTAAGAATTTTTTTTTCGTGCATAAAAACACACAAGATACTCGTAGTTATGGTTTGAAAACGTATCACGTTGCATATTCGCTCGATCGAGCTGTTGAAACTTGAAAGTAATTTTATGATTGATTCTTGTTTTCAGGCGCCGATTTGGACTTGAGTTTTCCAAGGGAAATGAAATTCTGAAGAGTAATTTATATCCGTCAATTTAAAAAAATATTTCGTTTTTACGCAATAATTTCTTCTTCGGGATAATTTTGAAATATATCTTTTTTTAGAAAGTTGTAAACTCTTTGACATATTTTCTTATAAGAGCAATATATGGATATGGAATACAGCTGGGGGGTGGAACCTCTGAAGTTAAGACAAGGGGGAGGTGGATCCTCGGAAAATGGAAGGATTGAAAAATTACTAGGGTCGCTTAAAATCATCTTTTTAGAGTATAGAACATGAATCAATCATAATTCCTTCCTCTAAAAGAATCAACAACTACAATGATAACCTTCAAATCTTCCACACAGTCGAGAAAACTCATCTCAAGGTATAATTATCATCACAAAAAGTAGTAAAATTTTCCCCACTCGCATGAAATTTCCAACTCGGTATCAATTTCCACTCCTCGATTCGTTTACTTTTGGCGAATAAAGCGATAAAATTACCCATTCTTCGCGATACCCTCGTCACATCTTGGTACCCCGCGGTCAAAACAAATAAACACATTAACAAACAAGAAACAAGAAATATAAAACCTCGAATAAATCATAATCGATCGGCCCATTGAACCCACACGTAGCATTGTAAGAAATCTCAATCGAACAAGATCCATTTAATTCGTATCAACAAAAGGCGAAGTACTTCAGCACGTTGGATTTAGCGTCCCATTCACGAAATCGAATCGGTCATTGCTTCAATTTGAATTTCGAAAGATCACGATTTATAGAACATGGTTTAAAAATCCGCCAACTTCCTCGTGTTAATTTAAAAACACCTTCCATTTAACCCGAGGCTATTGGAAACACTTGTTGCTCGTGTATATTTCACAATTTAAACCCACAAAATTTCACGTTGACGAAATTTCCGTTAGTAAGGTGACAAATTACATGGTTTTCTTATCGAAAAAAAAAAGGTGACGACACCATGATTTCATCACTTCCTTACGTGAAAAAAAAACGAGCCTAGTGTCACTTTTGCTTTCAGCATCCTACGTGCTCGCATTCCTCCATCATATACCACGTCTTCTCAGTTCTTACTTCTTAGATGGCGAATTAATGAAAAATTCAGGACGCGATAGAAGATTTTAATCATTTAGTAAAAATTTACCTATACACACCTACCATTTTCACGCATTACTCAAGGCTACGCGATAAATATTCTTCGCGAAGGTTATTCTCTAAGCTTTTTTATTCAACTTGTTTACAGACGTTCGACAGAAGATTCGTTAACAAGACTACATAGTTATGAACTGATGGAAATATGGTGTTTGCGAATAGTGTAATTATCCTAGCAGGAAATAAGGTTCACACCTATGCAAGTACCGATATTTTTGTCTAAATTATCAATACAATAGAAATTATCGAATCGTGACTTCCTTGCAGTTTGTCAAGGATTATTGGACAAGTTACGAAACAATATGTTAACAAAAATACTTTAGGACACCTTCGTACATTCTTTTAGTTAATTTACATACACGCAGTTTTGAATACCATACGCGTCTGCTTTTTTTTATCATTTCGTAATTTTTTTTTTTTTATATACTTAACAAGCACTTGTTACTTCGACGTAGTTACGCAACTTACATCATGTACGCCAACTTTGAAAATCAACCAAAATTATCCTATCTTCTGAAAACTGAACTTCGGTGAACCTTCTTGGTCGAAGCTTTTATCGTGAATAAATTACTCGAAATAAAAAAAAAAATAGTAACTTTAATTTCGAAAAGCGGACACGCACTATGAACAGGAACGACGAAAAATTCTCTACTGAACGGAAAAGGTTCAAGGTGAATATACCACCGAACATATCGATCGAAAAATACCCCATTTGTGTGAATATTTTCGCGTACTCAACACGGAACAGATTTTGCGCTATGATCATTTTGCACTTTTGCATAAACCAACGAACGCTTATGCAGTTACAGCTGCAACACGAATTGTAGTTTTGTTTTTTGTAAAAATTAACGAAACAAGAAATTCATCGAATGAAGCTATTTTCAAATTTGTAACTTATATTTACGTTGATTTAAGTACGCCAAATACTTCAGTTGTAAAATAGTTATTTATCAATTATCAAAATTCAGAAAAAAAAGAAAAGGTTGAAGAAGACAAGTGGATTTTTTTGGATTTAAAAAAAAAAAAAATAGTTTCTCGGGTGATCATTTTTGGCAATTGACCCCTTGGAAAACAAAGCTCTTTTTTTCGATTACACTTTGAAAACAGTTACACTGACTCGATGACTCGAACAATGTTGAGTTCGACCTCTTTCTCTTTAATAAAAAATAAAAATCTTTTTCATCAATTAACCTTTAAATTGAAAAATTGCAATTTATTTGATGTTTTTACTTTTTTAGACCAGATAAAAACCAGTCAAATTGCAGTTTTCACCTTGAAAGTGAATTGATAAGAACAAATTTTATTTTTATTGAAGAGATAATGTCAAATTCGATATAGTTCAAGCCATTGTTGCCATTTTCATTATGAAACCAAAAAAAGTTTATCATTTTCTGGGAGGAGGGGCGATCAATAATTGGTCAACCTGTATATTTTTATAAAACATATCTGAACATTCAAAAAAAAAAGTTGTCAAGCGAAGTCCAGATCCCCTCCAAACCTTTCTCACTTCTAAATAAGTCATAATTGATAATATACCTAGTGTCTAACTCTGATTGACCTTAGACCTGATAACAATTTTTATTTTTGATCACAAGTTGGTAACATTTGTCTAAATAATGTTATATGTATAAAGTAATCAATGTTGCCAACCAAAATGATTACATAAAAACTAGCTAAAAAGGGGGCTAAGATCGATTAGTCACCCAGTAAGTACATTCAAAAAACAATGAAAAAAAATCAACAAAGTCCTAAAATGACTCAAGAACAATTTTCGATGAAAGAAGTATGCAAGTCCAGATATGAAAGCGTTTATGCCCTTTCAACCGTCGGTCTGTGATACAGTTTTTCATGAAGTAGCCTACTTTTGCATATTGTGTTTCTCACCTCTCAGATGTAACGTTGCATTTTTGAGTAGCTTCAAACCATTATCAACTAATTTAGTAATTGCCTATCTATGCAGCTAACATGATGGCTTTCATTAGCTTTCGTCAATATTTGCTCCAGTTCCAGAAAACTTTGCTCAACGGACAAGAGCATCTGGAATTTGATGTTCTAGCGAGTTGCGTTTTCTTGTATGACATTGAAATGTTGCACTTTGATTTTACTAGTATGTTTCAGGTATTTCTAATGCTGATTTGTAATTTTTAGTTTTGTTCGCAAATCGTTAATTTCAGATTTCTTCCACCTCCAAACTATTCAAAGAAAATGTAATTCTATACAGCATAAAGATTACCGATATTTTGAAAATTTTGTATTCTATTTTAGGAACTTGTATTGTTGTTTATAAAACTTAAAACAACTCGTTCTTACTAATCACGAACATAGTATCGATTATAAAATAAAAAAAAAGGTTCCAACTTTGAAGTACATACATAAAAACTACTTGCACAAATTAATAACTAAACGAAATTTTCGTGGAATTTCGACGCGAACGTGATATAAGAAAAAAATAATTTATGTACATATATTCGTGAAATTTTGACAAGATTGCGCACGTTTTCCATCCCAAAACACATTTTCGTTCATCAAAAACATCATTCACGATTTCCAAGATTTTCCAACTAGTCATAAAACCATACACTAGCTTTCGGGGAAAAGAAACCTTGATGTTTTATTCACAAGTTCGACTTCGAACTAAAAATACTTTACCATTTCATGAATATCAAAGAAACCTTCAAGAAGCTCGTTAACGACGGAAAACTCGTTTGATTTTTCTGTCGCCGATGTTCCACCGTTCCAGCAATAACGAAGCGAGTCATTCGGAAATCTATGAATTTCGTTGTTCGATCGTTAACTGAGACGCGACTACAATTAACATCGATGCTCTCATCACCGCGACGTTATTATGGAAGAATTGCGAATGCGAAAATGATACACGCATCAGAAACTCCTCGAATCTTACCACGCTCTAATCTCCTCGATCTCTTCGTGTCAACTGAACTGCGTCAAAATATCACGAACGAGGTGATTTTTCGCTCAACAACTTCCGCCGTCTATTTCCTACTTTTGCATTCATCCAAAAACAAACCGTAGTGAGTTGAATAAATTTAAAGTAAAAAAATAACAAATCCGGTAAATTTATTCGTTAACGGTATACTTAATCGTTGCACGAGTCCTACATCTTACGAATATTAGAATAAACCTCGATGACCGATATTTTATCATAGTCATGTCGCATCTCGTTTCTTAAATTTTGCTTTCCGAAAATGATAACGATAAATCACCGTATAATCGAAGTTTCATTTTCAATTTCCCTCTCTTCGTCAGTGATGCACCAAATGATGAAATTAAATGTAACATTTTCACGTCCCATATCAAACACCTCCATAATTCCACATTCTTCGCGAATATTTATCACGTTTGAAATCCAATTTTACGCTTTCCAATAAAAAAAAAACCTCATCGTAACTGCATTGATATTTCAATAATGCTGTCGCTTCATTGCAAAAATATTCGGAGTTTCTTACGCTAAAAATATTATAAATTTAAACAGGAAGTATGAGAACGACGGTGACACAGTATGCCAAAAAAATATCACAACCTGACTTACATGGTGATAACCGGCGATAACAGACAAGGACAACTCCGACAACGTAGTTTTTCTACAATTTGTAATTTAATTTTCAATACAATCTGAATTGCACCTGTAAACTTTGAAAATCCATTTATGGAGCTAAAGACTTTTTCATCGAGTATTGTATTCTTACATAAATCACCATCCTACTACAACCATTTTCGTAAATAACTTTCGGTTACGAAACAAAAATTGATATTTTCGTCGCCGTAAATACGTAACTCGTTACATTTTATTTTTTCTTACTTCAAATGTACTACAAACTTCGTCATTAAGTTCATTCATAAAAACAACAACAAAACCGAATAAGGTTAGAACAAGTTCTATATGCCATATTTTCAACACACATAGTTGTCCATATTGTAAGGAAAAAAATTACCAATAGTATTCAACTTGACAGCTGCCAGTATTTTATTGGGAAATTAAGGGCTTTCCAAAATTCCACTCAGATGTGAACTTATATAACGTACATGTAGTTAACTACATTGATTCCATTGAATAAACCAGTATCGAATATCTTGCTAGAGAAAAAGATACTACGAATTTGATACGTTGATTTGATCAGACAACAGATGGTTCCCCCTTCGAGAACATGATTAGAGAATTTTGTTAAAAGCGAAATTCCAAGCACGATTAAATTTCCGGGAATGTCTTGTTTTTTTATCGAAACTGAATAAAATCCGTACAAAATCACATATTGCGATTTGAGTAGACATTTCAGTAAAGTAATTCTCAATAACGAATGTTTCAGTTGAATTGTAACAAAGGTGCAGACTTCATTAAATTTAACAAAAAGTTCAGATTGCATTTTTAGTAAACATTTCGCTCTATTGACAATTGAGATTTTTCAAGTTTCTTTCTTCTTAAGTCGAGATAGAACGAATTAACAACAAAATTAATGATAACTTGGAATGTTCTCCATTAAATTCCCTATAAATTATGATACAAACATTGTTCACATAGAACGCAAAATTGACGTGAAAAAAGCAGGTGAATGTAGAGCAGGATTGTCTTGTAGAATGTAAAACGTAGAATATCACGTAGAATATGTAAACTTGTGTAAAACAATATTAAAATACTGCAAATATCATCTAAATTTCTATAGATTTGCTTCAAGTTTTCAAATTTAACCATAAACTCTTGAATGAATTTTTTAAAACGTTCAGAAAAAAGTACCTAAATATGGCGAATTCTGTCTTTCTGTCTTAACTCTAAAGTATGTTTAATGTTATCAATAATTCAATTCACTCCATCAATTCGAATGCGTTCAAATTATGAATCCTTTTTTTGGTTTTTTCTTGGCAATTTTCGTTGTATCGTTCATTTGAACGATTTCATACAGTAAAAAAGAACGAGTTCAATCCTACTTTTGCACCGCGAAACCCCATTTTCTTATCATTAGCCAATCAGAATGGCTTTTCAAATTATTTTACATTTCACATGATTCTATATTTGATATTCTACATATTCCAGGGCCGGTTTTAAGGGGGGGGTTTTGGGTGTTAAACCCCCCCCAAGAGGTCAAGCTCCACTCGTAATTTTTACCTAATTTAAAACACAACATCACTTTTAGTTATCTCTTCTTAAAAAAAAAAAAATTACTCATAATTTTTGGAACCTAAACCCCCCCCTACGAACAATCCTAAAACCGGCCCTGACATATTCTACACAAAAATGTAGAATATAATATTCTACATGTAATATGACAACCCTGATTTAGAGTAAACAGAATATCTAGTCGTCTACTGATTAATTTTCCATCTTTTTGACGCTTATAAGTCAGAGTAAGTGGATTTACGAAAAAATTCATAATATAAAAATATTTTTGGCGAAATTTTCAAAAAATTGTCTTATTAGTATTATTGCCCTAAAAAGGCCGCCATTTTGTAGGAATCCTTGACTCAATCTTTCTAAATTTAATTTTGATATGCTCCCTATGTGTTCCTTATAATTTCTTCTTCAAAAAAAAGGTGTCTCGTCAAATAGACAGTAGTATGGTGAAGAGGAAGGAGAGGTGCAAAATTTCCTCATGTGGACTAGCTGATCCAAACAGAATTATCATTCATCCTTAATTTCCTCGTGGTTTTAATATTTCGGAGATTCAGATAATTTGAAGCATTTTTTTACTCGTATAATTATTAATCAATCAATTAAAAAACTTCTATTTCACAGCCCTTAACATCCGCGGTCTTTAAGGCCGGCAATTTAACAAATTAACAAATAGCAGAATTAAAATGAAGAATTTATATTTTTTGAAAGATGTAATGATAAATTAGAACTATTAAAAAACAAAAAAAAAATCTTTGAAATTCCTTTTCTTTCGAATAAGCTCGACTCGATTTCATAAACAAACAGAAATTTCCATTTTGCGCCAAAAATGAACGAAGCAATTAGCTTACCTTTTGCTTTTAACGTGTTTACAATACACTGGCAATAAAGAGAAAAAAGTTACACAACTAATAAAATTAGCATTATTCATACATTATAAGCTCAAAAGCGCGAATAATTAACAGTATACGAAACCCATACACTATTCACACTCTAATAAACAGCAAATAAAACACCTTGGTTATTGAATTTTCAACATAAAACCATTATAACCGATTCGTGTGCGTTTATAAAGAAACGAAAGAAAGTTCGAAACAATACCGCAATCGAAGGTTCGTGAATCACATCCGAAAACCGAATACTTTTCGAATTGAGTAACCCCGTGAATCAAGATAAATACCTTAAAATGCTCGACCTCGAGGAGATCCTCTAAGCTGCGTAATTACAAACCTTAGTCTCCTTTTTTTGAAAAAATTGTAATACATTTCGCAGTATTTCTTCAAAACGATGATTCCATCCAGCTCTACCATTTACTCAGGTTACACAATCAATCACTCGAAATACACAATAATTTCAAATACACCCGAAAAATAGTGAAAAAAAAAACAAAACTACGTAAAATTATAAATAACTCGAGCACAACCGAAAACTACAAACAAATTCGCGTATCGTAAAAAAACGCTGATACTTAAAAATCGTGCACGATTCGAACTGAAACGAACCGGTAACCACAAACAACGTAGGGCAAACCACTATCAAATGGAATGCAGAAGTCGACTTCACATAGAGAACGCGATACCCCAGCGTGTTGCCCACCGTGACCAAGAATGGCCTTCCCGTCTACTTTCCGTCCGGTGCCGTATACGTACGATCATCACCAGCGAAGATACGAGGACATATACACGTCGATTGTTGTGGTCATCTTACGCGTGTACTGAATAGCATCCAGATGCAATGATACTTTGCATTCGCCAAATCCAATCAATTTTCACACGCGTGTACTTCCCAGTCGCCGTACGTGCAAATTCCACTTTCCCATGCGCTCGTCTTCGTTGCGCCTACGCGTAGAGTTTGCTCAAAAATTTCAAACCGCTTCTGGTTCGCCTCTTTTTAAGCTGTTGCATCTATGACGTCAATATGCGAATCTCTTTAAAAGGGTATGTGGCACATCGTGAAATTCGCTAACGCCTTCTTTACGCCTTACTCACGAGTACTTCCTTTAAACGAGGGATGAATCAGTACCCTTGAAAAAGATTCGTTTCGTTTATACAAATAGGAGCAATCAATTCAAAATAACACAGGAAGTGCGACATTATCGGTGAATTTCGCGGTAAAGCGAATTTCCCATGGTGATCGAATGGCGCGTGGATGTGAAACCCGCCGCTATTGCTCGTGGAATTACCTTTGTCAACGGGCTTCGTGGTTTTGCTCCTTTTAAGGGGATTGCTTGAGTTTAGACGAGAGTAGAATAATTTTTCGTGAACCTTTGCGAATTCTACATGCTCCCCCCGCCCCCTCAATGCATGATGAAAATTGCCCATGTTTTTCTTAAAATAAATAAAAATTACCGAAAAAGTTCAACTTTTCAAATTTGAACATTATTGTTTCGTTCCTAAGAATGAACTTTTTACTTTACGAAAAAACTCCGGAGTCTGTTTTCAGTAACGATTTGCTCCCCGGCATTTTGAACTTTTCAACTTCGAATTTTATAATTTCAAACCGTTTTAGAGAAAGATGGATGAAATGTTTTTTTTGGACATTTCCATATCTTGGCTATGACACATAAAATCAAAAATCATTATCACGCGATTGTCATGGCGACGTGACATGCTTATCTTAGTATTTTCATGTCATGATAACATGTCATAGATGACAGGTCTTTGTTACGGCGACATATACGATGACAAGCCGTTGTCACAGTGACATGTTGTGATTGGAATGGTCAAGTGTCATGGTCATCGGTGACATATGATCATGTCTTGGTGATATGCCGAATGACATGTCACAGTGATAATGATCATGTTACCATGACAAGTCATATAATGACACATTATGGAGATATATCATGATGTTTTCTTGGTAATATGCGTGGTTGTGATGTAAAATAATTTTTTCACGTCACCACATCATGTCATAAATGACAATTCATTGTCATAGTGACGTGTCATGGTCAGGAGTGACATGTGACCACGTCATGTGACATGATGTGATGACAAGTCATTGTTATCGTAACATGTTATGATTACGAGTGTCATGTGACGTCAAATGACGTCTTCTGATGAACAACATCGTTGTCGCGAAGTGACATGAAAATGTAACACTGTGTTGAGGACTTGTAAGCATGCTGATTCTTTGTGGTACAGAACAAATATACTTTTTGTAATATTTTTCGTCCTTTAAAAATTATAAAAATAGCACATTTCTATGATGAAATAAGGAAAATTGTTGGCTTCATTTAGCTTGGGGCTTGGACAATTTTTTCTTCTTAATTTTTAAAATATTTTCAATTTAAAAATCAGCATTTAGCAAGTTACAATTTTTTTTTAAATAAAAATTAAAAACTGTAATTACTAATTTTTGGCTTTTTCGACGGCTTTTGCGATTTTGCATCGTGACCCTTTGGAGAAAAAATTTTGAAAAAAATATAGTTTAAGAAGAGGTCAAAAATACATCGAAAAAGAGGTTTGAAAATTTTGCCAAGTGAGATAAACACTTCTAAAAAATGAAACGAGTTGAAAACGCCCCTTTGGAGAGCATAAAATTGAAATGGGGGTTGTTGATTTTTTCATAGAAAGTCCTTGAGGGATCCGTCAAGTAGCAAAATTTCAATCAAATCCATCGACAGTTTAATTTTTAAAAAATTTCTAACTAATTTTTAATAAAAAAATCATTTTTCAAAAACAGAGAGAAGGGGGAACTGAAATTTTATTCTTAAACTTTTCTCAATGATACCCAGCTACCCACCACTCCATCTAAATATCACCAAAATTTAGGTCCCAGGGGCAAATCACCTACGCTTAGCTGTCTATACCCTTTTGAACTACCCCCTCCCTCTCCCGTTTCCTCAATTAATTACAAAATTTCACATTCCATTACTCGTGACCCAGGACATCTTTCTTAATCACGTTCGATAATTGAATGCGATAAAATCGGCGTATTTTTTGAGGGGTGGGGTCGGGAATTCGGATAAAAATAAGACTTGATATACTTTCCTCGAGAATGACACGTTTAACGAATCTCGTATCTTTTCGCAGACATCTCGAGACCTTGATTTTCTCTCATTCGCTTATCTGGCCGCGCTAACGCCGGTATTTAGTCGAAAATTATAAATTAGTTATACCGATTTTCAACACATATCAAAATTGGTACGAAAATCAATTAATAACGTGATTAACGATATCTGTTATCACTGTTACGAGCCAACATGACGGATAAATTTATCTCGCGATATTAATCATTTTCGTAAAACGTAAACGATATAGCGTGTAATTGTGTAAAAATGAGATTAGGATGATTTCTCTTTATTTTCGTCTCTCGATAAGATGACATTTATAATACTGGAATTTCACGCAGAAAATATTCGATTGTTTTCGATAGAAAGTCGGGGGGAAAAAAATCGACAAAATTGTGAAAACATTTTTTTCATTCTTGCTAAGATTATCTGTTCGAAATTAAATATTACCTTAATGACGTTAACGTCACTTCTCTTACGTACATTTAAATCCGATAATATGACACAGGTTTCTAAGAAATTGGCAAAATATCCGCCAATTTTTACAATCCTCGTAGAATTTATCGTGAAACTTGAAATGTCTACGATTCGACGATGACCTTTTGTTTTTCTAAAACGTAATTCAATGCCAATGATTACGTGCTTAACCAATCGATTAGAAGCACGTGAGGTTGAAACGTTAATGAAACGTAATCGATGATTTATTAAGGCGGGTGATTTGGTGATTTTTTTTTCGATGATCTCCAAGAGGGTATGCCTGTGTCAATGACATCTGCCATAAGCTACGAGATTCTACGGTTTTGTTATACATGAATAAACAAGCGAGTAATTACACGTGCTGTTATACTAGTACATCTTCGCCGTTAAATCATCCATAACTCGAAGGACTTGATCGATCCGTAAGAATTGTCAAGAATGTGACCTGATTAGTTTTGTAACGTTATCTGAGGTCAAAATTAACCCGTCGTGTTGTACGATACCAAGACCTAAGATGTTATGTAATTGTCGGCGGACGCCGTTTCGTAAAGATATTATTACACGGTACCAATTAGTATTTAAATGTACCGCATGGAAATCTATAAAGAATGAGTCGAAATTAGCGTCGTTTTGTAGCTCGACTTGATGGAAATCGTGCACCGAGTTTTCAATGGTATAAGGACGAAGTGTGGTCGAAGCGGGTTCAATAATTTCGTCGTAATTTTAGGTTTCGTTATGTACATCAAAATGGACAGGGTTGCATGGAAATACAGGTCAATTGTGAGATATAGAAGATCATCATTGTGGCGTGTCCCTCTCAGCGATTCGTACAATTTTTTGTGAATATTTTTCGTCAACATAGTACGGCATTTACGAGCACCCTATACTCAAAGAATTTTTTGCAACAAGCAAAACACCAATCAAAATCCAGAATTTTGTGAAATTTACTATCCCCCCTCCTCCAGAAAAAAATCACAAAATGTCGAATATAAAGTTTCATGGCATGTATTGAAAATGTCAAGCTGCAGTTTATATACAATACTTATGCAGGGGTGTTTTTGGGACACGTGGGGTGAGTTGAGAAAAAACCGTTTGAAACAAAACTTATTGGAAAATGAACGAGGAATATTTTTTATTTGAATTATTTTTTCATATCTTGTTAAATTTCGTCAAAATTTCACCATAATGCAAGAATACTGCAAAAAAACGCAGTTGAGGTGTTTTTGTGACACGTGAGGTGACTTGAGAAAAAAATGTTTGAAACAAAACTTATTGGAAAATGAACGAGGAATATTTTTTATTTGAATTATTTTTTCATATCTTGTTAAATTTCGTCAAAATTTCACCATAATGTAGGCATAATGCAAAAAAAACGCAGTTGGGGTGTTTTTGTGACACGTGGGGTGACTTGAGAAAAAAATGTTTGAAACAAAACTTATCAGAAAATGAACGAGGAATATTTTTTATTTGAATTATTTTTTCATATTTTGTCAAATTTCGTCAAAATTTCACCATAATACAAGCATACTGCAAAAAAAACGCAGTTGAGTGTTTTTGTGACACGTGGGGTGACTTGAGAAAAAAATGTTCGAAACAAAACTTATTAGAAAACGAACGAGGAATATTTTTTACTAAAATGATTTTTTCATATCTTGTCAAATTTCGTCAAAATTTCACCATAGAACAAGCATATTGCAACAAATAATGCAGTTGGGGTGTTTTTGTGACACGTGGTGTGACTTAAGAAAAAACCGTTTGAAACAAAAGTTATAGGAAAATGAACGAGGACCGTTTTTTGTATTAGTAATTTTTCTAAATCTTCACAAATTCCGTCGTGATATCGCTACAGTGCTATAAAATATCCCTTCCCCTTCCCCCCTGAAAAGATTAGGGCACCGATGTGACGCCAATAACTACCTTCGATGAGAAAATTTCTGAATTTGACTCTGCTTAGTTACAAAGTTTATGCTTTTTCGAGTCGGGATTTTTACCAATTTCATTATTCCCCTCCCCCTCCACAGACCCACTTCAACTTTGGTTCTATCCAGAGTCTCCCATTCGACGTTACTCGTTAAATTACACGTTACTCCCTGCAATGCCGCTGCGATTAATTCAATTGTGTTATAAAATTTCTCGATAATTGAAAAATCCCAGTCTCATAAATCAGCTCGTAATAACACGAAATATGGGATTATTTCCAAGTAAATGGTTCAATAGATCACGTATATGATAAGAGATACTGAAATTTCACGTAGCTAGCTATACAACGAAGAGATAAAAAGTACGCGTCCTAATATGGCAATAGGGCGAAGATGAATCACTTGAGATATTCTTAATGACGCTATTGAAGCTCGTAAAACGCTCCGAGAGGATGGAGGAAACGACGAAATCAATGTCAATTCATACCGAAACGCTTCGATATATAAAATAAATACATTTCTATCGACATATCCGCGCACAAAAGAATCGCACCGAGACTAATCAATCGATGGATGGTGTTTTTCCGCCGACGTATAATCGAATTTTATTAAGGCTCCTTAAAATCGGTCATCAAGAAGTAAACAAGTTGTGTGGGTGATTAAACTATCGGATAATTCCTCAGGATGGCTCATAAAATCGCCAAGATAAGGGATCAACTGCTCAACTATGGACTTGGGAGTTCGTGGAACGAACATAAATAAATCTATTATACCGAATACAGCTATAATTAAAGTTACAAATATTCGAAAAGGTCTCGAATGACGTATAGAGACAAATGAAAGTCCACTACCCCTGAAACCAGCAAAGTTCAAAGCACACGCTTCAAGGATAACGAAACCATTTAAGTAAATGCGACATTTAACACGCGCGTCGAAAATACTCGTCGAATTTCCGAAATTTCATCTTAATCGCCCTTGATAATTTTTTTCACGTACTGGCTCGCCCTTCGCAGAACCTTGAGACAGGACAAAGATGACGCGGTTTATGGATTCGCGTTATTTATTTTCTTAATTTTTTTTTTTCATACGTAAGCACATCGTACACTCCCATTGGACGTACGTGTGCGTGTAACTGTCTCATTACGAAAAATTACTATACGTCGTGTATCCGAGCAGCGTGACAAAATATCAACGATATCGACTTAAAACGTCGATTCGAAACGGATAACGAATTCGATAACCATTAAATCGAACAAGTTTTAAGATATTGCGGCGTAAACTAAGCTTCGTAAATCCGACAATTGTGTTGCTAATACACTTTCAATGTTAAAGCCATGTATTCTTTTAATAAATTAAATTCTATGACGCAAATACGCGTCTCTCAGAACGAAGTCAACATCTCACAAATACTTCTAAGTCGTCGAGTTGCAAAATTCATCGAGTTTTTGCGTAGTTAGAACGCTTCACGATGTAACACGTGAAGTAAGGTTTAGTTATTGTGAGGTATACTTTTTAGACGATATTTTCAGTAGCTCCGCCACAGAAGGAGGGGGCTTTGCCAACGAGTCCCCTTCGCATTTATTTCTATGGCTTGTGAAAACCATGACAAAAATTCATTGACGTGTTCGCTTCGAATTCGAAATGTAGTTTAAGCCAAAAATTTTCAATACAGAAAGAAGAGCAAGGGGAGATGACCAGAGAAAATCCACATCATCGACTCAAATAAAAATAAGAAACAATACCGTTTGCTGGTCAGCTAGACTTACGATATCGATATTGCAAATATATGAAACTTATCAGCAGCAGCATTAGTACTACTATCAACCCCGCAAAAACTTCCACCCACAGAAAGAGCGGTTCACTTTCACTAGTTAAGAGTTCATTTGCAAGTAATTTGTGAAAGATGTTTGATCGTAGTGAGAAATAAATCCAGTCGATTGGGGCTGCAAACAAGAGAACGAAACCTATGAATCAATAATGGCTGATAAAAACCCCGCACCGCACCACCTCACAATAACACGTTGCGATTGCAAAAGCGAGCAGAATTTGTAAGGTAGGGGTACCTCCACTTATTGAAAACATGCCACGAGATGTGTGCCAGCTTGCAGACACTGCCATAGAACAATCGGAAACGTTTTAAAGCCATTGAGATTTTATTTGAGCAACCATTGTATGCAAAAAAGACTCTAAAATTTGACATTATAAGAGGAGGAGGGGTTTGGAGCCACATTTAAAAAGTGCAATCTGCACCTCGATGGCATCGAGCAATAATTTTAACAATATGTTTTCAATGTAATTTTTGCACATAGGTGAACTATGTAATTACAACCCCCCCCCTCCCGGTTGAAATTACGTATAATAGCTCATTCTATCGAGAATTTGGTGCACTTCAAAATTTTTTGAAGATTTTTCCCATAAAGTGAATAGTCTTTAAAATACAAGAGAGGAACGAAATTTTGGGTTAAAGGTTCCTCAAAATTGGACTTGAAGGGAAATAGACGCGCAAAAAATTGATATGTTGAAAAAGGTCTTCAAAATTCAATCCAATTTCAAAAAAATGGTGGTCATAACTCGACCTATGGCTAATGACGAAGATCATGGTTTTTGAGGTGGTTTCTTTCCATGTGAAGAAGGAAGTGTGGGGGGGGGGGTGACGCGACCAAAAAAGAACGCGAAGTAGTAATACTCGTATTTTGATGCTGTAATTTCAGTCTATTCGTTCAGTCACGTTGCTTGTTTTTTTTTTTAATATAAAATGAGTAGATAGAGAATGTATGACCTGAAGTTAATTCGTTTTTCTCATCAAAGTTGCGTTTTATGCAGATAATGTAAATAACATAATTTGTTGGAAATTTCGTGAGGAATATTTTTAATTATTATCAATTTTTTCATAAATTCATTTTTTCCGGAATTGACATTAAAACAATGAAAAATCACAATTTGTTACGAGCAATGTATAGATTCAAGTTGACACGTGTTTTTTTCGTTGATTCAGCATTCTGTGTGAATATCGTTGATAACATAATTTGTTGGAAATTTTATCAGGAATATTTTTAGTTATTATGAATTTTTTCATAAATTCATTTTTTCCGGATTTAGCTTCGAAACAATGAAAAATTACAATTTGTCAATATCAAGCAATGTACGTGGATTAAAGTTGACACGTGTTTTTCTCGTTGATTCAGCATTCTGTGTGAATATCGTTGATAACATAATTTGTTGGAAATTTTATCAGGAATATTTTTAATTATTATGAATTTTTTCATAAATTCATTTTTTCCAGATTTAACATCGAAACAATGAAAAATCACAATTTGCAGCGTTCTGCGTGAATATCGTTGATAACATAATTTGTTGTAAATTTTATCATGAATATTTTTAGTTATTATCATTTTTTTTCGTAAACGACAGGAAGACGCAAAAACCCTAATTGCGTCGAAACTTCTACCTGTCTCTCCCCCCCTCGAGCTTCGCAACATTATGGGAAAATCAAATTTACTAAAAAGGAATCATTCGGTATTTGCATTATCGAATACTCTAAATTTTATTTTTGAATGTCTCCCTGCTCAAAAAAAACCATCTCGTTGAGTTGAACGGGTGAGGGGGGGCTATGAAAAATTTCAAAGCAATTGCACCCATCTACGTAGACGTGACGGTGAACGAATATGTAAATACATAGCACGTGCCTAAGGTCACCGTGTGTGTCATTTATGCGAATGCAAATTCCAACTCTCGTAGGCGTTCCGATGGTTTCGGTCAATCATCTTGTAAGAATTTAACGAAAAGGTTCACCGACTTTGCGCTTTTACGTCGAATATCATGATTGATGAGTGTCATTCGCGCATATATTTTTATCTGATGCACACACGCCTATGGCATTCGTCGACATTATGGCGTAAAATTCAACTGGTACATTGGTACGATAACAAATTACATCGGAAATTCGCACCGGTATTGTTTTATTTTTTTAGCTAGAGTGAAAACGGTCATCGTCCTGAAATTTCTCATCGTTTATCTCGTTTTCGCTCGGATGCTCGAATACGCGAAATTAATAACTCGTTAGCGTCGTTAACGCGGTGAAAATTACACGATTCGGAATCATTGTCAAGATCAACGATGAGGTCAGCATTACCTCACGGTAACATTTCGGTGACACGACCCTTTTTTTACGACTTATCACCGGATCATGCTCTGGAAGTACAATGCGTAATTTCCTCGTGTAATTATCGCCTGGTTTTCACGTTTCCTCGGTGATATTTGACGTCGGATGTTGACGAATTACGTTTTGTAACGACGCGTAAAAACGATAAACAAATTTCATAATTAATATTCGCGCGCGTAGGATGCTCTAAAACATATTTCTCCAGTCGTACGATAAACCAGCCTTACGAACTTTCGCTTTTTATGTAATCGATACAAATACATCGCGTAAAATTTAACGAATCGGAAGCTATAAATTTATCAAAGTTGAGTAATTATTTTCAGTCGTTTACGCGTCATTTGTTATGTTTTTCAAAACTCCGAATTTGATGTTAGACTAAGAAAACAGATACATAGATACATTGAAAATGCTAATAACGTGATTCATTCGTTATACCGGATCGTGACATCACTACATTATTTTTAATTGTGAAATAAAATTCGCATTTACTAAACATTCAGCTTTTCGCAAATCCCTACCTTTATTCAACCGGAAATTAAAGACCAAAGGTCATCATCGTTTGACGTATTTTACTACGAAAAAAAAATCAACGTGGGGGTATGTCCGAAGAATTCATAAAATCGTTATAGAAAAATGTCCAGTTGTATCACAGACGATAATTTCGTAGAAATTAATGGTGACTTATTGGAGTCCAGAAGTGATATTGTAGGTGTGGTGAATCGTGTTTAGAAAACGTGGATATTTTGGAATGTCGAAGAGATAAAAATAACCCGAATGAGATTCACTTTGAAGATGTGTACTTCATTAACATATCGCATGGCTTGTTTATGGCAGCTGGTAATTGATTCCGGAAAGGAATAGGGTAATTTCGTATGATTGGAGGTTGTTCTTTTTTTTTTTGGTTTTTGAAATGACTTTAATGTGGTGTAGGGTTTGAACGTACAAGTTACGAAATGAATGGTTGTTTTTGTAGGAAGATCCCTCGAGAGGGTTCATTAGATCGCGACTTGGGGCATTAAAAAGAAAAAAATTAAAAAAATGGTATTGATATACGTATTTTCTTACTATTGGTAAATCGATATCTCGTTGAAAAAATATTGATATTGATGTCTTGGTAAAAATATCGCTACTTTGTTATAAAAAATCGACACCGATGTAGATAAAGATATCGATAAATCGATATCCTAATAATGATAGAAATTTCTTGGTGAAGGTATTAATATTTAAAAAGAAAATAGGTATTGAAATATCGATACTTTTACCAAGACATTGGTATTATCACCACAATATCGATTTATTGATATCATTATCTACATCAATATCGATACTTTAAAACAAATATAGATATTTTAATAAAAGATATCGATATTTCAAAAAAATATATCGATATCGATAATTTGATAGATCATAATCGATATCGATATCTTAATAGAAGATATCGATACCAATGCGTCGATATTTCAACAAAAAATATCGATATCGATGAATCAGTATTTTAATAGAAGATATGGATACCAATGCGTCGATATTTCAGCAAAAAATATCGTTATTTCGATAAAAATATCGATATTGATAATTCGATATATCGATATTTTAACAAAAAATATCGATATCGATGAATCAATATTTTAGTAGAAATATCGATATTGAAAATGTGATAAATCAATATTGATATCGATATTTTAATAGAAGATATCGATACCAATGCGTCGATATTTCAGCAAAAAATATCGTTATTTCGATAAAAATATCGATATTGATAATTCGATATATCGATATTTTAACAAAAAATATCGATATCGATGAATCAATATTTTAGTAGAAATATCGATATTGAAAATGTGATAAATCAATATTGATATCGATATTTTAATAGAAGATATCGATACCAATGCGTCGATATTTCAGCAAAAAATATCGTTATTTCGATAAAAATATCGATATTGATAATTCGATACATCGATATTTTAACAAAAAATATCGATATCGATGAATCAATATTTTAGTAAAAATATCGATATTGAAAATTTGATAAATCAATATCGATATCGATATTTTAATAGAAGATATCGATACCAATGCGTCGATATTTCAGCAAAAAATATCGATATGTATTTCGATAAAAATGTCGATTGATAATTCAATATATCGATATTTTAACAAAAAATATCAATAATAATGTGGCAATATTTCAGTAAAAAATGCCGAAATCTCAATAAAAATATCGATATTAATAATTCGATATATCGATCTTTTTATAGAAGATATCGATACCAAAGTGTCGATATTTCAACAAAAAATATCGACATTGATGAATCAGTATTTTAATAGAAGATATCGATACCAATGCGTCGATATTTCAGCAAAAAATATCGTTACTTCGATAAAAATGTCGATAATGATAATTCAATATATCGATATTTTAACAAAAAATATCGATAATAATGTGGCAATATTTCAGTAAAAAATGTCGAAATCTCAATGAAAATATCGATATCAGTAATTCGATATTGATAATTCGATATATTGATATTTTAACAAAAAATATCGATATCGATATTCTAATAGAAGATATTGATACCAATGCGTCGATATTTCAGCAAAAAAAATCGATATCTTGACAAAAATATCGATATTCATGAATTGATATTTTAATAGAAGATTTCGATACCAATGCGTCGATATTTCAGCAAAAAATATCGATATCTTGACAAAAATATCGATATTGATGAATCGATATTTTAGTAAAAAATAACGATATCGATAATTCAAAAGATCAATAAGGATACCGATATTTTAATAGAAGATTTCGATACCAATGCGTGGATATTTCAGCAAAAAATATCGATATCTTGACAAAAACATCGATGTTGATGATTCGATATATCGATATTGACGATATTTTAATAAAAGTTATCGATACCGATGCGTCGATATTCCGACAAAAAATATCGATTTCGATGTAACAGCATTTCAGAAGTTACTAAACGGAGGCTTTAACTCTTCGGCATTTTCCTTGTCAACCTTTCATCTTATGTAAATAACGTTAATAACATAATTTGTGGACAATCTCATAAGGAACATTTTTCGCTATCATGAATTTTTTCGTAAACTCATCCCTCCTGTTTTAAAATGCGCGTAACGAAACGTCTCTCATCTACCATGACACTCCTGTCACCTTTATTTTTCCGAATTTCGCTCCGATACTTCTTTTAGAAAAAAAACCAAGGGGTCCCACACTCCTCTCTCTGTAGGCCCTCCAAACTGACATCATTGTTCGTATTTAAACCCTTTGATAAATTTCCTCGCCTGTTGGTTACACTTTTTTACGCGGCGAAGTAAATAATAATCGCGATAACCTTGAAACGCAAATACCTGTTCTTTTATTTGCGGAGGCGCGCGACTCGATTGTTTAAAATACTACGCAGCGTTTCGGTTTATTTATGAAATGTCACCGCTTCGTGCAAGATGAAATAGCCGAATTTAACGCGTCCACTGGGCTAATTCTCGCACTTACCTTTCGGTAGTAGGATCGCCGCAATTTAATGGAAACTTCAGTTCGATTATTTCGCCGTTTTTCTCCCTGAGCTGGCCTTGATTTTCCATGTAATACTGAACCAACTCCGATAACGTGGCGAATTTCTCGCCTCCGTAGAGATCGTAGAAATCACCCGTGTTCTGTATTTTGATATGCGTAACTGCGCCATTTCTCCTGTAAATAAAATCGCAAGTTATGGCGTCGTGTTTTTTTGTTTTACGAGTACGAAGTACAATTTGTTTTTTCTCCAGGGTACGTCGATGAGATAACGATGGCGTGTTTGGATCGTTTGTTATTTTCGCGTCCCCTTTGCCCTTTATTTACTATGTACCTTGAACGGAGTGAATCATGGACTTACATGTATGTTTATTAATCTACTCGCAAATTGAAGTGAATCATTCGTCTTGTGTGGATTTTTTTCACGATAAACAATAACAACAGTTATCGATGGTAATTATTTACTTTTGCAGATATGGACATATTTTCGTTGCGTATTTTCGAAATTGAAGGAGTTTTCTTTTTCATTTATTGATGAATTTTTTCTACGATGATTTTCCAAATGAAAATTGAAATTTTTTCAGAATTTAAGCACACGAAATTTATTAGGTTGAAATTTGAAGTTTTAAACAGGTTCGATTGGTGATTAAAGAGGGAAAGGGGGGATTAGGTCATAATATAGTTTCCCGAACGATTTTTCGAACAATTTTACAGTTTTAAACACGTTCGATTGGTGGTTTAGAGAGAATGGGGAAAGGGATTAGGTCATAATATAGCTTTTCGAGGGATTTTTCAAACAATTTTACCGTAATTGCACACAAAAAAATACACGAGACATAAAAATTGCATATTTTCATAATAAGCGAAAAAGTATCGAAAATTCCCACTCCTTCCAACTTCTGAAAATATCCTGATTAGTTTTAAGACAAAATTTTCATTCTTTTACCATTTTCAAAATTAACAAAAAACCACGAATTAACGAAAAAACTGCATAAAGGCGAAAATATTTTCATAATTGCGATCCTTCTTTATTTCGATTTGTCATCGAAGAAAACATGACAAAGAAAATATCTCAGATGGTCACTCGCCGTTATGCACATACTTCTCGAATTTTTTTTCAAAAAGCATGCCAACGCCAAAGAGCAAACTCAAGCCAAATTTTCAGCAACCGAACTCGATTTTCGACCATCTGGCACTTGTTCAAAGATTTAAACGACTGTTTTTCAGATAAACATTGCCTAAGTGCAAATTCTAATAACAAAACAAGAAAAATACATGTATTGATAAGTAACAACTAAAACTTGTAGGAGCGCTAGTGTGGTGTAACATGATTGGCTACAAGTGTTGTGTTTTGATAGCGAGCAGCCAATGAAATGACGTGAATTATAAACTTCTTTTGCATGCACGACGAATCTCCTCAAGTCTTTAGTTTTCGAATAAAAATAACAGTAAAAATTGGTAATTAATGAAGAGGACAGAGGGAAGGAGAGAGAGTAATTTTACGAATTATGCCATTTATTTTATTACAATCTAAGTACATAATAGTTTTTGATCAATGCAGAAGGAAACGGAGGGAGGGGGATCTTTACAATTTTTGCAAATAACGCAATATTTTTAATATAATTTTTTTTACTTACTTATAGTTTGTAATTTTAGTCACATTCATTTTTAAAAAAATTTCATGAATAATTATTCAAAAATATTCAATGAGCACTACCTTTTGGCAAAATTCACTACTTTTTTACTACTTTTGCTACCTGCTAGGTACTTTGTCTACATTTCGCGATGAAAAGAAAGAAAAAAATTGGTAATAATAAGGGAAGTGTATACTTTCGAAAACATCATTTAAGCGAAAAAAAATTACAAGTACAAAATTTCGCCAAAAATTGACTTCTGGCTCATTTGCTATAGAAAGGACATTTCTAAAAAATCTTTGTTCAAGTGGTCGAGACAACAATTTCTTCAACGAGGGAAATTTTCTTTGTTCTGTATATCAACAACGACATTCAAATTTTTTAAATCCAAGAAAATTTTCATATTTTATCACAAAAATGTGCAATTTTTATTAAATTGAGGGGAAGGTTTTTTTTTAAATTTTCAACGGTAAAAAAATCTCAAATCGTGATATCTATCGAAGTTGATCATCGATCAATGACCGAAGAATTATTACATAATCCCCACAGTTTGTCTTAATGGTTCATTATAGTAATAATGTAAAATTCAATTTAATAATTCGATGAATATCCTTCGACGTAGAACGAACAAATACACGATGAAACAATTTTCCAAGCCTTGCCCACCACTTGCCTTCAATTCTTTGATTCGATATCTTACAAACGATCACCTTTGCTTTTCCAATTACCGAGTAAACTTCGATATCAAGCGATCAATTTCGTCTTATTTATCGAATAAACTCCGCGATCTCGACGGGTTAAGGATAACATCATCGGATTGCTTTATTTAGACCTATCGATCAAATAGGCTCATTTGAAGCTCATTTACCTTTCAAGGCGAGCGTTTGAAAAACCAAAGCTTACCTTACGGAAAGCGTGAAATCTCCAGGACTGCTGAGCGAAGGTCTGGCGAGAAACGAACCATCGAAGCCTTGCTCCATCAGCAATTCCTCCGCTTCCAATCCAGATATATTCGGATGAAACCATCTGCAACAAGTGTACATGGTGAAAACTCCAGCGTGGTATAGTTGGCGCGATTCCAATCGAGATTTTCTCTACTTCCTCGAATACTTTCGCTATTATTCAACATTTCTTACACAGTATTCGTACAGTGTATGTAGAAAGAAGAAAAAAACGTATATTTTTTCCTTACAAGGTAAACAACCATTTTGAAGACAATCTCATACCAACATCGATACATAAAAATCGTTAATGTATCTCTGAAATATACAACTGGCTCGAACACAAGGTGATCCTCGGTGTCTTTATATAGTAATCCGTCCGCGAACGGAACATTCTCTCCATACCGGATTTTATTTAAACGCTTCCGACATATCATCTACGCGAGACATCATGGTCGCAAATGAAAACAGCGAAGAAGAAAAAACCAATTCGCGTTTGTATTTCATAACGAATAAGATAACTCAGTAGCTGGAGTTCTTTCGCGTACAATACGACTAATTAATCGATTAAAAAGATTATTAAAGCACGAATTAGAAATCCGTTGTTTTTTCTTTTTTGTTCTCTTAATAGGGGGCGTGTTCAAGGATACCGGCATAAATACATCATTAAATATCGAACGTAGATAGAAATTAGAGTAATTTATGGTCGTCGCCATAAATCACATTGTTCTCGTTTGCGCAATAACGTATTAATCGAAAGGGGAAAAAATTCGGAACGGCGACGCGACTTTCATGCGGCGTCGAAATCGAGTTCATCGCATCGAAAATACGTTCCTTTTCGACGCGCGTCGATATAACGAAGTACACGCGCTGAGCGATATCGAAATAAAGTCTGAATCGATATTTCAGCAAAAATATCGACATCTCGGCGATCGATTTCAATAAATAGGTATCTCGATATATCGATATTTCAGCTACAAATAGCGGTATCGATAAATCAACATATGAATAGAAATATTGATATCTTCTTAGAAAATATCCATGTCAAATTATCGATATTTTTGTAAAAATATATGACTACCGATAAATCGATATTTTAGAGAGATGAAAATCGAATTTAATAAATCGATATATGGATACATCGATATTTTGATTACAAATATCGATATCGATAAAAGATATCAATATCGATATCTTCACAGAAAATATCGATACCAAATTATCGATATTTCAGTAAAAAATATGACTACCGATAAATCGATACCTCGTTGAGAAAAAATCGATTTTAATAAATCGATATACGGATACATCGATATTTTGGTTACAAATATTGATATCGATAAAAGATATCAATATCGATAAATTGATATCGCAATAAAAATATCGATATCTTCACAGAAAATATCGATACCAAATTATCGATATTTCAGTAAAAAATATGACTACCGATAAATCGATACCTCGTTGAGAAAAAATCGATTTTAATAAATCGATATACGGATACATCGATATTTTGGTTACAAATATCGATATCGATAAAAAATATCAATATCCATAAATCGACATTCCAATAAAAATATCGACATCTTCATAGAAAATATCGATATTTCAGTAAAAAATATGACTACCAATAAATCGATTTCAATAAATCGATATGTGGATACATCGATATTTTGGTTACAAATATCGATATCGATAAAAAATATCGACATCTTCATAGAAAATATCGATATTTCAGTAAAAAATATGACTACCAATAAATCGATATCTTGTTGAGAAAAAATCGATTTCAATAAATCGATATTATGGATACATCGATATTTTAGTTACAAATACCGGTATCGATAAAAAATATCGATACATATCTTGATAAAAATATCAATATCAAATTTCTACATATATTTCTGTAAAAATATATGACTACCAATAAATCGATTTTTTGGAGATGAAAATCGATTTCAATAAATCGATATTTCACCTCGTAATACACGAGCGTCTGGAGTCTGACCTTACACAAAACCTATCCTCCAATGAAATTGTGTGGTACTCTTATCTTTATTTTTGAAATCACTTGATTATCATAATTTCAATTTGTTTTGTATTATTTTGATCGATAACATAAAATAACTTGATAAAATTTAGATTTGTACTGTTATGATTTGGTTTTAATTGATAAAACAAAATAAATTGACAAAGAAGACTGTCTTAATCAACTCATAAATCACAAAAAATAGTAACTTTTGATCAATGAGAAATTAGTAAATTGAATCCTTATCTCATAACATTCTTGAATGGATGATGTTTCAAGAAAGTGAATTTTTTTTCAGTGCGTACGAAGTGTCGAGAATGTTCCAAAATTTTTGCCGCACCAATGGCAAACTGATGTAACTATATAGATAAGGAAGAAACCAAGTTATTTTTATTATGTATTTTTTATTATTCAATTACTCATCACACACACATTATAATCAACAAACTTACTTGTTGTATTGGACATTTTTTGTCATTTTCTTCGAAACGACAGTTTTGATGTAATTTATTTACAACTCCGAAATTTTTTACATTTTTGGTGTTTTTTTTTCTCGAAAATTAAGCTTCAACTTTCAAGGATTGAAAAGTGATAACAAGAAACACCACCCTAACAGTTTCTGATTGGTCGATATCAAAGTATCGAAATTTTAGCTACAAACACTGGTATCCATAAATCGATATATCGAAAAAACATCGTTATCTTTATAGAAAATATCGATATCAAAGTATCGATATTTTAGCTACAAACAATGATATCGATAACTCGATATATCGATAAAAATATTGATATCTTTACAGAGAAAATGTCGATATGAAAAGTCATTTTTGGGAGTTGAAAATTGAAAAAAAAAATTCAGCAAATTCCACAATTTCAATCAAATGATTTCATTGGGATTTTTCGAAAACCACAAGTGATATGATAATGTAGAGGGGGATGAGACCTTAACGATAGTAGATTAATCTATTTTTGATTAATAGATTCGAAAATGTTGAAAAACAGTCGACACAACGACACGTGTCAAAGTTTGGAAATTGCTTAATCACACTTATACCACGAAAATTAGAACTCAACGCCTGCAACACCGAAGTTATGCAAAATTTGCACATGACCTTTCACGTTCAGCACATTGCAAAAAAGGCCAACTCACCTTTTCAACTGGTAGGGTTTCTTGGTAACCAAACCTTCGATTTTAGGGGGTATCGGAAAAGTATCCGATACCTCGCTCCTTAGACTGATCTGATCCACGTCTCGAATTATCAAACCGCGTTGGCAAATTCGCTCGTTATCGCGTACACAAAGGCCGTGATCTCGTCACGTTTCTTTCATCTGGATACTCGTACGAAAGCTGAAAACAATACGGATTCGTTATAAGATGATATTCGCCAAGTGCAACACGTCACAATAAACAACCAGTTCATGAGTCGAAAATTTCATTCAAAATACGCCTCCGCGGCTCAGCGTCGTCGTGCGCTTCGTAACGTAAATTCTATCGTTTTTCGCCTTAAACCAGTTCTAGCGAATAATCAAGGTTAACGCGTTACCGAATCGTTTTCAATCGTTAAGACAACGACCTATGAACGATTTCGCGAAAAATCAAAATATCGCTAATTAAAACCCACAATTAATGGTCATCGCGCCTAAACCACACATGGTCTGCGATCAACTAAGCACAGGAAACCGGAAACGTGTAATTTGGTCAAAAGAACTCTTTTTAATTCCAAACGCGCGTCACGAGATGGCCGAAAAATTCGATATAGAATTTCAAACGTTCGACACTACCGCGTATCTTATTAATACTTCCGCTAAATTCATTAACGTCTACATCCTCGGCATTACAATTATAACAAAATATCATTCATCTTGATTAAATTAACACCCCGCGACCTCTCCTCTCCCTACAAATTGCACCTACTCCGAAATTCATAAATACTCGAAAAGTTACACGACATTTCAAAAGAATTCCACTTCAATGCGACTTCTCAACGAAGCCATTCAACTTCACGTAGCTTAGCGCTTTGAAAAAGAGCAAAGTTTTATGTGACCGACGAGTATAGTCGCTTTTTTTTCCATACAAAATATTAAATTACAAGCCAGACTTCGCTTTACTGCGTACTTGAAAGATAGCACGGCCATTATTCGAGTCTTCGTAAAAACAAAAAATATTTACGTTAAAACCAACTCCATTATGAAGACTTTCTCATCAGTTTTTTTTTTTTGTAATAAAAAGAACTAAAAATACCGGAGTTTTTTTTATTTCAGCGCAAAATTCTACAATATGCATCGTCGTCGTGAACTTTTTCAAAGTGGAAATTTTTAATAACTATTTTTTTCATTACAATACGAGTCTATCGTTTGAAAAAGTTGCAAATAACGATACAAAAGGAAGAAGTATGGTCTGGAAAGGAAGTGGGGGCATTTAGTTCCTATCCCAAGGGTTTGAAATTTCAAATTATTTAATAATATGGGTAATTTTCTATACAATTTATTTTAGTTACTACTCGTAGGTATTATGCTGAAATTGAGGGGAGGGGGTAAAACATTCGTCTGGGGCTCTTTTTTGATGGTTATTTTCAAGTGAAGGCGGGAGGAGAAGGGGATGAAACGAAATTCATTTATTTGATATAAAATGATTACTATATTAAACTCACAATTCTCAATTCTACGTAGTTGAATTTTAATCTATTTAAATTTTATCATCAGGCATATTTTTTTCATCATTTTTTTTTCAATCACGCAAGTGTAATTGAAATTGATTTTTTACTTTTTTTGAAGTACGTAATTATATCATAAAATGTAAATATATCGTCAATTTTTTATATTAATGATTAATTCTAAGTAAAGCAATTCGCATATTGAAAAAAATGTTTAAAAATTTAAAAATTACCTAGTTTTTTTTTCGTAATTTTACTTTAAATTTATAGCACGAACTATCGAACATTTTTCAATGACATATAACAACAGTATGCATACTTTACAACCAAACAGACATTTCTGACTCATTTCTTTCTTTGTTTTTTTTTTATCGATAAACATTTTACTACTCAACTTCAATACTAATTTTTTTGAAGTCCATATTACAAGATACATCATAAACTGAACGTTGTTATATTGTCATTTCATTAACTGCGGTCAATCTTCAATTCAAAAGAATGTATTTTACACACACACACACACACACCTCCTAATAATTCCATTCCCACCAAAATTATAATATAATTTTGCGGAATAAAAAAATGCAAAACCGAAACTGTAACCGAAAAAAATTGTTGGATTGAAGTTTTTTTTCGATAAACTAAAATTGGAAACCGAAACCGAAACTGGAAACGGAAATACCAGTAACGAAAACTAAAACTGTAACCGAAAAAAATGGTCAATTGTTTTTTTTCAGTCGACTGAAATTGAAACCGTAACCGAAAAAGGAAACGCCGATAACCGAAACGGAAACTGAAACCGTAACCGAATGAGGAACCACCGATAACCGAAACTTAAACTGAAACCGTAACCGAAAAAAAGAAGCGGTTAATTGGAGTTTTTTCTCAGTTAATTGAAACTGAAACTGAAAAACTGAATAACGGTAACCAAAACTGAACCCATAACCGTTATTTTTCGGTTTTGCGTGCACTTTTTTTGTTTTATTCAAGAGAAATGCCTTTCTTACACTAAGATCGAAAAAAAAATTTATTTCACATGGGTGATTGGAGGAGGGGGGATGAACAACAGAGCACCCAGTATTTCGTTTAGGACACCTGATAATTTCTGATTTTATCCTGTTTCTAGACAGTAGACTTCATTCACGATAAACTATCAGTATCGATAAGGAAAGTTCTTAGATTTGTCTACCGATATGAAATTAATTAAAACAATTATCATTCGCATTTACAGCGAAATTTCTCGCCGAACATTGAACTACCTTCAATCACAACTTATCCCTTAAAAATTATCACTACTTCAACGATTAAAAAAATAAAAATTAATAATTACATCGAAAAATCTCCAACGGTAAAAAAAAACGAGAAAATAAAATCACAAACTCATCACGTTGAAAATTTCGATTAGTCAATTACCTACGAAAAACCTCCGATCAAAACGCAAAATTCCAAACCACTAAAAATTCTATTCATTCGAAAAACTCGTAACAAACACAAAGTTTCAATTCGATAAGGAACCTTAATCAACATACCTCGATAAAAATTTTCGCCAATGATCGCTCAAGCGAGCAAACTGACGGACGTTTCAACCATAAAATATTTTTTTCGAATCCGCGATGTTTCGACGAACGACGATATTATACTTTAAAATGAGCATAACTCATAGATCGCGCGTCATTTGGAATAAAATCCATAATCTGGACCCAGTAACCTTGCACAAAAATGTACTTTTTCGTCGTATAAACATCTGTGTGCGAAGAATTTTAATAATTTATTCGTACAAAGTGATGAAAAAATCTCGTAGCTACACTGACGCTTGTGAAAATATTTCAACGAGTCAATTACGAGAACAAATTTGAAGTAGATATTTTGATATCAGAATTTTCCGCGTAATTACGAAAAATTATCATACAATGTACGATATCGATAACATTACATCTCGTATGAACAAAACCAGGCGATAACGAACTTTACGAAACAGATAGTACCGATAGTTCAAGCATCTTAATCGAATTTACAGAAATGAGCTTTTAACCGGTTTATCATCCTAGCCCACGCATTACCGGCCTCGAGCTTCATAACGAGACTAATATCTTAAATGAGAATTAATTTAGGGGCAACAAATGCCCGAAGCTTCGAATCATTTTCAGCATAACGCGGATTTCCATAACATCGCGATCATTTGCATAAAGTGAAATTGCGCGTATTATTCTAAAAACTAATTACTCGAATTTCTTATATTAACTATAGACGTAATGAACTTAAAATAAAAGTGACGTCACTTCACATCCTACACTGACCCGAATCCGATATATTAACAATGATCTGAATAAAATGAGGGTAAATTAACCAACACACTTGCGTACTAAATATACGAACTCTAAATACACATTGAATTTACATAGAACTCGATGAAATACGCCCAAAATATATTTTAAAAAGTTTACAATTACATAATTAAACGTACAAATGTCATGTTTCAAAAACAAAGAAAAAAAAATACAAGGGCAGCGAAAAAAAATAAGGTGTTTCGTGACCATATTTCCGGGTGAAGAATCCATAAAGTGAAACCGAAAGTCTCATTGGAGGAATTTACCTTAGGACTAGAAATTCCACGAGTAAAAATAATACAATTTTTTTTCAATAATCCGTAAAGTAAAACGCAACACTGACTTAAATCTAGGACTTCTTAGGAATGCTGGTACATTTAAACAAGCAAATTCTACGAGTAGTCATTTAATTCTACACGTTCTATTCCAATGTCGTAGAAATGACAGACGTCAAAATTTTTATAAAAATATCACATACTACGTTCACTTTCGAGTACACTAAACATTAAAGTAGAAAAACCCAACATAGGAATAGAACAAAGATCATATAAATATTAAGTAATTATAACAGAAGCACCTCGAAAAAATAAGAAACATTCACGTAAATAATAACAATTTTCAAAAAGAAATAATTTCCAAATGAAATAATATTTTGGTTATGATTTCACGTAGATTTTGAACATATATATTTAATATTTTGAGCAAATTGTACATTTTGGAGGAAAAATTGTAAACATGTTAATATAAAAAGGGGAATGTAATGAAAAATTCTCGTTTGTACTTTGCAGAGATAAAAAAAAATAATCTACCACCCGATGCATAATTTTCATTATCATTACTTAAGTAATTCTCACAGGGTCATTACAAATCGAAATCATCGATCGAACAGGAACTACGACACAAACTTAAAGTAGAAATATTCGAAAAAAGTGAGAAGCGAATTAGTTGTGTAAAAAATAAATAAAATGAAAAAACTTGGAAAGTTCAAGTGTGGCCATTAGAAGGCGCAACTTTTTCGGCGATGAAAATCGCGTCGCCATTTTCTTTTTTTCGTTCTCTTTGCGCGGAAATGAAATTTTTCAGGTTACTCGATGCCGATACCACTGGTTTTTTTGGTGCGGTTTTTCTAGTTGGTTTCTTTACGTTTCCATCGGCTGCATCGACGATATCGTCGGATTGGTCTAGATAATTGACGCTTTTTAATTTCTCTAACTGCTCGAATGTTTTTTCAACTTCGTCGACTTGAATATAAATGGTTTCCCAGAATCCGCGTATGTCGTCGAGCATGACAGGCTTACCGATTGTGTTATGCTGAGCGTCGCTTAAAAATCCTTTGAATTGTTTGAACTTACTGTTCCTTAGTAATTGTGTTTTGCCTAAAACCGACTGTATTTTCTGTGCTATTTCCTCGCTGATATTCTTCTCGTTCTCGTTTATCTCTCGAGTCCATGTTTCGCACAAGTTTAATAATCGGTTACTAGTGCTGTCGACCATTTTCGTATAATTTTCTATGTCTTCGGTGGTCATTTTTACTTGGATCTTGTTACTGAAATGGCAAAATGAAAATACGCCGTGTTAAAATTCCTGTTCAACTTTTCTATCTCATAAATGACTTATTTACTTAAAATTCCATGTGATCAAGACAATGTTTACCGGCTGAAAATATAACTCGACTTAAATATATAACTACAGAGCAAAATTACAATTGTAAATATTACCTATACTTACAATTATTAACAAAACGTATCAACATAAGACACTTAAATTACAGGAGACATCACAGGAAAAAAATTTTGTACTTTCACGCGACAACTGACAAGAAATCAAACGAGTTAATCACGAACGCTCGCGAGAAGTAAAACTTTCAAAAAAACGTAATTAAAATACGTTCAGTAATTCAAAATAACGATACGCCACGATCGTTTAATCACAAACGATGCTGTAATTAGTAGACCGAACATTGAACGCCACCCACATACTTTCCATACAGTTCAATTAATACGATTTATATGTTAATATAGACGAAAAGTACGATTCTAATACAAACCTTTGTCCAAAGCAAAATCTACCATCAGTTTACCGATTGTTCAGTTGAATATTCGAACACGCACTTCGCACACCGTGATTCAAAACAAAGAGATTTTTAACGAAATTTTAATAATTTAAAAATTAATTTCACAACTTAACCAATAACGGCACAACGTTCTTTTTTCCATTCTCCGAGTCCGAGTCTAATTCCATGCATATGTACACTCACACAAATACACAAATAATCACATACATTTGTCATTGCCTAGTGAAATACAAAACGTATTACAAAATCAGACATGTTTCGGAGAACAGAGATGTTGCCGAATTTCATCACGTTGAAAACGTCAGTCTGTGTTGCGTGTTGAACAACATGTTGAAGAAAAATTTCACCACCAACCAGTGACGTCATTTTCGCTGTCGAGGAATTCTGTTTGCACTGATCGATGTTTTTGCGATTTTTTAAAATTTTTCCTTTGGCGTTGTAAAAATTTGTTTCTGTTCCGTAACTCTATGATTTTAGCTTTGGCAGCGCTGTTTTGACTTTTTAATTTCGTATGCGCGATTTTAAAGCAGCATAATACTTTGTAGCAACGTTTGTATTTCACATCAAGTTCTGTGTATTTGGACAATAATTCCAAGTATTTTTCTCTATCAGTCTTCTCGTCTTCCGTAACATGTTCTGTTTGACGATGGAAAAATTTTAATAATAAAAAAAACATTGATGAAAGATGAATAGATAAACATTACCAGGAGAATTTTCCTCTGACCAATTTTCAATTATTAAATTATCCGGAGAGCGAATATTCAAAACATTGATAACTGTCTCCTGACTATTTTGTTTCGGTAACGAGATTTCATCACAGTTCACAGGTTCTGGCATTATAGACACAGCCTCCGTTGAAGCGTCGACTTCAACATTTGCGGTTTGATCTAGCGTTTAAAAATTTATCAATGAACGAAAATTAAAATATTCAAAAATTGTAACTCGTATTATAATCAGAACCAAAAAGATACTTTTTGACGATGCATTTTCGGGGAGATTTTTTCCTGCTTCTTCAGATGGCGCAGGGGTAGAAGAGAGTGACTCGGCCCATTTTATGGCGTCCTCAACAAGTTTTTTTCTTCTCTGGAAATTGATAAAAATGAAATGACGGAAGTTATATTGGTCAAGTAATTCAAATAACCTTACAGCTATTTGTTCTGTCTCTGTTAAATCCTTATCTCGCTGTCTTCTGATTCTTCGTTGAATTTCCGGAGGTAAATTTCGATGAGGTACTACATCAGGTAGTAATTGTTTTTTATCTTTTTTTTCACCCAACAGCTCAGCTCGTAAATTTCGTTTATAATCGTAAGGCATAAAATGATCCGAACACACCGTACCTTAATAACAGAATTATGGTTGATGAATTAATAAATTTTCAATTCGCTTGTTGCAAATTGAAAATATTAACCTGAATCCGCATTGAATCGTTCTTTTCTTCCACACTTCCTAATCCATTCTCTCCTTAAATCGGGATCTTTTGGGAATCTAAAAAACGTTTTACTACGTGTATTTGACTTATTACAACATCATCAAGTCAATTTGAAAAATATCTTGAAACCTGTGGAATTTTAGTTCTGGTCTCTCTGATAGTTTCATTCTTCCTGTATTCTTACAGGAAGCAACGCTGCAACAAGATCCTGATCCTCGTGATTTTTTGCTCTGGAAATAAGAAATAAGGAATGACTTACAATATACTCTTTGATTCAATTATCAGGTACATATCTCGTTGTGTTACGATACTTGAAATGCACCAAGTACGAAGCATTAGTACATATGTAGTAGCAAACACTCTTACCATATCTCTTATTTTTGTTTGAAATCAACATAAATGAACCGGGAAAATTACATTTCTACGTAAATTCAAATTTTATGAATCAAGTGACTATCACCTACGTTTTGATTTTTGGCCCTATCAGCTTACAGCTGATCGTTGTGTTGATTCTTACCACAGTGTTGTCAAATTGAACGCGAAACGAACAAATTAAAATTAAAAAAAAGAAAATAATGCAAAAAATCGCAAATTTATTCAATTTTTTATTTTTTTATGTTTTTTAATAAACACAAATGTCTAAAAATTTATGCACCGAAAAGAAAGATGAGGAAATTATTTATAGAAATGATTTTTAAACACACCAGGCCCAAGCTAGACTCCAATTTTTGCGAATAAGTACTGAATGATAACGCGCTAATGTTTGATAACAAAAAGCAATTGATATCGAATTGAAAATAGTTACATTTTTCACTATGTATTGTCAAAAAACTACTAAATTCGATGAACAAATGCATGTAAAAAATCGCACATAGGTGAAATTTCACTCCCCGTTGTATATATGTCATCTGGAAATGAAAAGAAAAATGGATTTCAATCAAGGCAGTGATAATTTTGCTCATTCATTAGGTTGGTTCCGAAAAAACCCAACAGTTCTTGATTTTGATTTAATTTCTGATTATTTTTAGGTTCAGCTCTTAGCTGTATCGAGAAACGTAACAAAGAAGATCATGAAGTAGCTCTAGTCGGTGACTGTGGAAAATTAGCTGAAAAGGTTGAACCGGGATATCTTATCAAATTAGCCGAAGAAATTGAAAGAGTTCGTTTCATTTTTCATCTCCTTGGTGGAAATCAAACTTTCATAAATTCTTTTTCAGGCCAATGATTTTGTGTTTCATAATTCCTGCGGAAAATTGAAAGTTATTGAAGAACAAATGAACTACTTGAAGCGACAAGCTTGCAAAATTCTAGCTGAAACAAAGATTAACGCTACTCTTCATTCGTTACCTTGTAATTTCTCTAAGAAGACTGGTCAAATTTATTCTGTGTATGAAAAACCATCGGGAGAATGTTACCTTTCTATGTTATCGCCTCAGGTAATATGATTTACAGATTTTATAATTTCCTTCGATTAATATTTTTTCTATTTTTAAGGAATGGGGTGTTTCTTGTCCCCATAAATATCTTGGATCATTTAGATTGGATGCGGGAATGAGTTGGAACCCTATTAATGAATATTCTGCATCATCTGCTGTAGAAAAATGGGTTTCTTCCAATGGAAATAATACCATGATGATTGAATAAATCAATTTGACGAAATGTATAAAAGTAAAAGACAATCTTAGCTATTAATAAGATTGCCTGCCACTTTTAATTTTCTTACGCATATTTTGTATAGTATTAGTAAATGGGTATTCAATAAGAATGTGATTTTTTTTTGGTGTAATCCAAATAAAATATTGACAATTGTTGAATAAATGACCAACAGCATTTAGTTAGTTGAATAATACTGAATTGAATAATGTACTCAATTAAAATAAGAATTTCACGAGTATGAATAAAATTCAGTCATAGTCTGAGGCCGATATGTTGTTTTTAATTATTTTTTTAATTTTCACCCATTATGAATTCTCAAATCTAAATTTTGATTTTTGAAATCTAATTTTTAGGCTATATTTGAAAATAAAATTTGAAAGTTGAACATTAGAAATTAGAACAGAGGCAACACTGTACCGTTTTGACGTTTGATTGTGTTTTTTGATGATGAAACCAGAAGCTTCCTTTTATGTTAAAAAATGATTAAAAATATCCATTGCAGACGTAAATTTTCACTCAATTACACATTCAACGTTGTTTCAAATTTCATTTGATGTGATACTTCAAAAATTTCCTGCCTAGATCGCAAAATTACGTCAATTATTGATTCGAAAGAAGTATAAAATAATCCTTTCACAATATGCAAATTTTTGCCATGTCAGCCATTGTTGTAATTTAAATTTCCCACGTTGATTAAAACCAAAATCCGATCATTGACCATCCTGAAAGCTCACAATGTGAATTGAAATACTGATAGCAATCTGCGGAAGGTGATAATGTGAACGTGAACATTGCATGGGAATGTCAATTAATCAAATTATTAAAAAGTTTTTTGGTGTCGTTATTAACATACTTTTGTCAACATTTCTGTTGGAATTTTTTGGTCTTGAGATGAATAATCTCCACAAAATTTCACGTATTTAGTCTCTCGATACCATTTTATGTATAATGATTTAATATCTTGAGACATTGCATGATGTGAGATTTTTTTCCTCTCGTTATTTTAGTTCAATAATAAAAAGCAATGGAGTTTAATAGCGGTAATGACATGGAAGAAAATTATTACGCTTGCCTTAATATATCCAAAGAGGTACGTCAACTTAGTGTGCACCTATATCGTCAACTTTACTCAACTATCGCGAATTTATTTCATTCAAATTTTTAATAGGCGACTCAGGAAGAAATTAATGCGGCATATCGACGACTCAGTCGCATGTACCATCCAGATAAACATGTAGACGCTGATCAAAAAAAGAAAGCCGATTTGCTGTTTAGTAAAATCAAGAAGGCTTATGAAGGTAGGTTTCAGGGCACCAGTATTGTTCTTGTTTTCTCTCGACTCATTATAATAATCAAATTACTACAGTTTTGAGCGATCCGCATCAAAGAGCTATTTATGATACCGTTGGAGTTAAAGGATTGCATACCGATGGCTGGGAGATCGTGCAAAGAACGAAAACTCCTCAAGAAATTCGCGAAGAATTCGAACGCCTTGAGAGGTATCAACGACTTCTTTCTTTGCTTTCTTATTAAATTTCTGTTAAAAAATGTTGTTTTAATTCAGAGAACAAACTGAGAGAAGATTGCAACAGCGTACTAATCCACATGGAAATGTTACTGTGAATATTAATGCAACTGATTTATTTACCACCTATGATGACGAATACGATTATATGTATGTTGAAAAACCAAAGTCTCTCGTAAATTTTCATTATTTGAATTTTTCCATTCACTTTTATTTTCAGAGACAAATCACTCTTTTCTGCCATTGAAATATCTGGTATGTCCATATCCCAATCGATCGAGGCTCCCTTAACCTTAAGAGATACCTTGACTTTGAATGGAAATTTATCTGCTCAAAATGGCAATGGTAAATCGAAATTTATTGTATCACGATTTGCAACGTAAAATAAAAATCGTTTTCGAATTCCAGGCGATGGTTCTTTCACGGTCGCCTGTAAACGTTTATTGGCGACTAATGGTTGGATCGAAGGTGAAATAACGGCTGGAAATGGTCCAGTCGCTTCAGTTAAATTATTTCGTTCTATTACTAAGACCATTTTTGGAAATTTTTCAACCCAGTGTAAGATGACTCCTAGTGGAATGAAATTTGGATTCGTTTCAAGTAGGCGAATTTCATTATTTTCCGATTATTGTTAATTAAACGATTAAATTATTCGATATTTTCGTTATAGCTTTAGGAATGCCATTAGATACTCATACGCAGGGATACCTCACATGGAATATTGGTTTTGCTTCTGCTATGACAGCCATGTTAGTACGTGACACGGAGTCATCACATTCTGGTATTGTGTTCAGTTTAGGTTTATCTAGCTCTTTCATGTCAATGAATCATACGTGGAAAATTAATAAAGAAGATTTGAGATTGCGGGTTTATTGCAAGTAAGCTAGATCGCAGCTTTATTTTTTTCTAAAAGAAACTATCTTTATGTTTACTTTTTACAGAGTAGGAACGAAAAGTTCAGTAGTGGAATGTAGCGCGGAGAAAAAGGTTTCCGAACAAAGTTCCTTATCGGCAGCTGTTTCTGTTGGTGTTCCCAGTGGCGTAGTACTTAAAATCAAGTAAGAGGTCTGTAAAACGTGAAAATGGAGTTGTTAATTTACTTGACTTCTAACTTTTTTAGAGTTGTTCGCGCTCATCAAACATACCTTTTCCCTATTCATTTGAGTGAAGAACCATGTCTAATTCCTACCGTTTATGCCGCTGTTACACCATTTGTTATTTGGTTTGCTGTGAAAAAATTAATTGTAGATCCGTTCGTTAAAGAACAGAAAGAAAAACACATTGAACGTCAGAGAGAAATTAATAAAAACAAGTAAAAATTTCAATTAATGAAAATGATTGTTTTTCAGTGTCACTTTATTTATTTATTTATGCTTGAAGAATGGAGGAGAAAAAAAGAGAAGCAAGGGCAGCTGTTGACTTGATGAAAGCGACGTATGAACGAATTCGCCGCGAAGAAGAAAACCGAAATGGATTAATAATTTTGAACGCGTTATATGGAAAAGAGGCCGATATTGGAAATAAGAATGAATCTACCGAGAATCAAATGATGGAAGTCATTGATGTTGTAATACAACTACAGTGTCTCGTTAAAGACTCACAATTAACGCTTCATGATAGTTCAAAAGTGAGTTGAAACTTTCAAGAAGGTATTTTCCATTATATACATTTTGTTTATTAATCTCCATATTGTTCCTGTTCATAGAGTCATTTAACCGGTTTTTATGATCCTTGCGTCGGAGAGGATAAAGTATTATACATTCAATATTTATATCATTCTCATCTTTTCGAAACCACGATTAAAGATAAAGAAGGGCTTAGGATACCAAAGCAAGGTAAACGCAGAAATATTTTAAATGGATCTGTGTTATTAAAAAACTATTTAAAAATGATGGATAAAATCAATGAGATATTTTATCAGTATGAAATTACCACTTCTTTTCATTTTCATGTTTCAGCCCATCGAGTCAATGTTACCTGACACCACAGAAGAGATTTTTAGTAGTGATCTGTTATTACGTAATGGTTTTCTGTTCAAAATGTTTTGTAATGTTAGTAGGCATTGTATTGTGTTGTTTTAGAAATCAGTTGTTACTCGATATTAAAGAATAACGAAATTATCGTTGTCTTATTTTATTAAAGAAACAAGAAAATAGTTTACAACGGACAACAAAATACTTAAGATTAAAACACTTACATATTTTACAACGCAAAAAAATGTTCAACACATACGTAAGATAAACTAACTGAAGCATCGATGAATCATGACATTCAATCTTTCAGTAATTCCTTTTCTTTCTCTTGTAGCGACATTATTCGTTTATATTCAGGTAAATCTTCAACTGTCAACTTTCGAGGGTTAAATATAATATCCACCGATTTAATGAAAATTACCGATCCAGTGACTGCTGCGACTGCCCAGCAAGCCACTACACTCGATTTATGGATACGGTCATATATTTTCGTTATGGTACTACGTTTCACCATTTTCAGCAATGAGAATTTCAACAATTTAAACGTTATTTTAGAAACTCCAATAGTTAAACCGCTATTACTACTTCAATAAATACTCTTCAGAAACCGAAATTCACAACATGAGATTGAAATTATTTGCGTGATTGATAAATCAAGATGAATGATAAAGTAAAATGTCATCTGCGCATGCGTATGAAAAAAACCTGGATGCGTAAATGAAAATTGAAAAACATTTTTTAATCGGAAGACACATTTAAAAATAGTTTTAAAATTCTTTTTTTATATGCTTTTAGAATTTAAATAATTTTTTTGATAAAGTTTGTTTATTTTAAGTTATAGTTTTTTGTTTTTTGCAACAAAATAAAGAATTTTTTCATTATTTCTACAAAAAATCAAATTTTTGAGAAGTTTTGTGGAAAGAAGCAAAAAATTTTAAATAAGCGCTCATTTATTGCAGCAGCTGAGAAGGTGATAAGTATTCAAATTTTTCGGATAAAAAATCCAAAATTGTAGAAAAGTTGTGAATGAAATAATTTCCAGGGAAATATTCGATAAAGTAATTGTTCAACTCAATAGTTGGAGTGTCTCTGCTTCTTTTTTGATAACAAATATCGTAAATTCTGTGCAACTCGTATTATTGTGAGTTCTTAACACATGTGGCAGTAAGCTTATGCATCGCTACTTCAATTTTGGACCTTTTCGATCGCGAATGTGTGATGAAGAATAACCGTGGAAATAAAAACTATTACAGGAAGCGAGAACCTCCTAAGCCGTCTGTGGAGAAAGCCGACGTTTATGTTAATAATAAGTCAAACTTCAAGGTATCTTCTAGATACAGCAAGTATGAAATACATATGCTAATTTCTTTATTCTTTGTAGTCGAATTTAGAAAAAATAGAAAAACTCTGGCTACAAGGTGAAAACAGTATCGTCGTACGTGCTCTTGGAGCTGCCGTCCCTCGAGCCATCAATTTATGTTTGCAATTCCAAAGAAATCACTGTAACCTGTTAGATTTAGATGTTACAACATCCACTGTGCATTTAGTCGGTAAGTTGTAATCTCTGAAACTCGATAATTTGATGATCATTTTGCTTATTTCACTCCACAGATGACTTGGAGCCAGTAGACGAGGATCAAGATTTCAAAGTAGCTACCAGATCAAATTCATCAATTAGCATAAAAATTACGAGAAAACAAGGCTTAAAAGTCAATTCAGAGCCATCTCATTGATATCATGTTATTCACCGTCGAAGAATTCTCCCAATGGTTGGGATTAACGCAATTTGAAATATTAACCCAAACCAGTTGTTTACTAGTGTTCTCGGGCTTATTAACTTATCACATCGATTTTCTCAACAAAGAAGACTCTTCGTTGGACATGTGGCTTATATTTTCGCCATTATTCGCGGCTAACGTAATTAACGCTTATTTTTGCGTCATTGTTTTTATTCGTACTTGTCTGGAGAGAACATTTAAATCCGCTGTTTTTCGTGCTCTTTGGTCAGCAACTGTTATCGGGATTTTGATGTTGTTTGAGTACATGCTGTGTCAGAAACTTTTGGGTGCTAATTCCTTGGATACATCTGAAGTAGTTTCACCGATTTTGCTACTTTTGCAATTACTCGCCGTTCGTGCTTGTCAAATACAATAGAAGTAAGTGAAATTTATTTTTATTTTCGTTCGAAAAATTATAAGTGTAAAGAAAGTATAACAATTTCACATGTAACTTTTCTAATACGTTTTCCATCAACAAAAAAAAAAACGATGCAGTGGCTGTCAAAAATAGACAGGTATTACGTTTATGTCTTTTCATAAAATCCTTTTATTAGTTGCCTAGCAACGGTAGGCTGAATTGTAAAAGTATCTATGTCCGATCCTTTAACTTTAACAGCATCGACATATTATTCTCTATTCAATTACTGAAAATTACCCGTCGATCTCTGTCCTTATTTAATCCAGGTGATACTGATACTACGTGTGTCAACTCATGGTTTCAATTTTAATGCGTGGATATTTTTTTTTCTGCTTTGAGAGAGAAAAACATTTCTCGTATTTCTCATAATTTGCGTCATCATGAATGTTACAATTAATGCGCTCCGTTGGAGTTATATATTTGTTTACCTTTTATTTTTTTTAATTATACTATTCATAGTTATGTTCAAGACATTATGGTGGAAAATATTTCCATCGTGAAAATGTTTTTTTTTTTATTTCATTCATCATGGTTAGTTTCATTAATGTTGAAAAAGAAGAGAAAATTATAAAACGAAAATAATTACTCGTGGTAGATGAGCTATAAACCGAGAAAATGACTTAAAAGCATCGAGAAGTTAACTTGATATTTATGTAAAATTTTTTCACCGTTTTGATCTCGAAAAGAAGCCGGTGATATTCATGTTATCCATAAATTAAAAACCTGAGTTTGTCGACATGTAGCGTGCTTAGATCTCATTATCCCGTCGCAATTCATTGGTAAAGCATAAAAATTTCCACCCAATCGTAAAATCTTTCCCATGCAAGTCAAACTTTGAAGCAATCAGTTGAGCAAATTAGCAACAGAACATGAAAAAAAACCGATAACATCTATTAAAGTTTTATTTCGAATACGAAGAAGTATTTCACTACAACATATTAGCGATTTCGATGAATTTATGTAAAAAATGATTCAATGATGTGAATGAAATACGTTGTCGTGTTCATATGTAACACGAAATGATAGAAAACCACTTTGTATTAATTAAGCTCATCGCATATGTTAATGTCCCAAGCTGAAATGAATTACAAATCGCTGAGTAAGCGAAATAATAAAAAATCACTGTCATGAAATCAACAAGTTGCGCTACGAAGTGGCAAATTATTCAAAATGGGAACTTAATTAGAACGGAGTAGATACAAACTTAATGATATCCCTTTATTTGATTTGTTAATGAATTTCTGAAAACGCTGTATCCACCAAAAAAAATAAGTATACCTTTCTAATACTACAATATCGCATTTATAGCATTAAAAAAATATTAAAAGTACATACTTCCAATTTATTTTTATGCGAAATATGCAACATTAATGTAGGTACCTTTCTTCAGAAGGAAAAGTATTTTACTTGAGTCTGCGGACATCCGAAATTTGAAGACTTTCTTCACTAGTCTTATTTGGAATACTTTGGGTATTATCGGAAATATGTATTTCGAATATATGAGTTATGCGTTTGAGAAAGTGCAGCACTGGTTTTTTACTTTCCTTTTCTATTAAAAACAATGAAAAAAAGTTCAACGAAAAATAACGAAAATAACAATAACGTAACGTAACGATATTTTTGTAAATAACGTTATTTTTCGTTTTACAAAAATGCTCATTTTTTAGGAACAAATTTTTGTTAAGTAAAAATAAACGTTATTTTAAAAAATTAATATAACGTTTTAATTTTGTTTTCGTTATTTACAATAATATCATTACGTTACGTTATTTTTTGTATTTTTTTTATTTTGTTATTTTTTGTCACGTTATTACTTTTTTTTTACTTACAAAATTTCAAATTATAGTATTTAATTACCAAAAACTTGTTTTTTTCATTTCGTTTTTTTTTTTGTTACGTTTTAGTTGCAAGTTTCAAATCTGCTTTTCTCTAAGATTTGATTTTGGTTCGTTCAAATATTTTACTAAAAAAGAAAATGGTAACATTACGAAAAATAACGAAATAAAAAAATGAAAAATTTTCATAATAACGATACGCGATAACGTAACGAAATAATTTCGACTTGCAACGCTGGTTGCAATGACGTCACGAAACAATAATTTTTATTGCAAAAATTGATCAAAAACATTTGTTCTTTGATAACAAGTACATGATGGAGTTATTTCCTTGAAAATTCGACAAAATATGCGATAAAAACGAGAAGAAAGCGAAAATATGGGAAAATATGCTGTCAAAATGATGAAATATGTAAAAATATGCAATATCAAATGATGCTTGAAATACGAGTCTTTTTCGCAGTAGTAATTGACTAATCACCACTAAAACACACGAACATGAAATTTTATGAAATTCTTTGCTGAAAAATGATAATTTTTCAGCCATTTTAAACATCTTTCAAGATTTCATTACTTCATGAGTTCTCATGTATAAAAGTCAGCATGAAAGATTGATTCTTCGAATTTTATTAATTTCACGCAAGATTACTCGCGCTAACACTTTTTTAATTTCTTCGTAGTTTTTAGGTATACTTAGTTGGCAATTTTTTCTAGAGGACTTCTCAGAAAAAAAATTTCAACGATTAATTTTCTTTAAAAATTCTTATTAATCTTTTTTTCGCCCTCGAACAACGAAAATAAGAAAGTTTGGAATTTCGGTAAATTTGTACAACTGAGAAAGGAGCCAAGTAGCGGTGGAGAAATTCGAAGTTTCGATAGCCGTTGGCATCGCGCATGAAGTTTGCTAGCTTTTTCGCTTTGCTCAGAAAATGCTCGACTGGTTGGTAATTTGTACACAGCCCACAGTACGTTCTCGCGTCTTAAAGCCTTGCGCTGGTTTCCAGGGTAACGAATTTGAGCGGAGCGGAGCTTTTAGCGCATCAACTGTTGATTCTGCTCCCGGGGTTTTAGCATTATCGTTGATATTTAGTCGAATTTGGCGGGTTGTATGATCCGGAGAGTTTCACGCGCGACCCTCGGAATTTTCTCGCTTTTACGCATCGTAACGTGTTAATTTGTGCGAAAATTGTCTCGAAAAATTTCACCCTCGAGGAAACATATGATATTCGCGCGTAAAAAAGCTCCACAAATTGGTGATTTTTTTCATGGACGTTACCAAGAAAAATGGTAAGTGTAACTTTATAAGGAATTCTCTTAATTATACGGCGTCGATTGAAATGTTTTTCGTTTTATCTAAAGAAAAGTTTTTAAATTAGAAGGAAAATTTTTAATTCGATTTTCACGCCGAACTTTAACTAAAGTGACGCGGTTAATTTATGTAAATGAGGGGATTCGTTTTAGTGTTTTTTTTTTTAAATTGGATATTTTTTTGTTTCGTATTCGAATTATTTTCTCGTCTTTGGGGATTAGTAGTGTAAATGTGTATTTACGAGGTTTGACATCGGGCTTATTTTTTTTCGGTGTTCTCGTTTTCATTACATCGAGACTTATTTTACGAATGTTGATGAATAATAATTTCCATTTTTTGTCAATGTGACGAGGTTTGAATTATAAAGGGAAATATAATAATTTTGTATAAAAGGTGTTTTTTCATTTTTTTTTTAATTTTACCTATTTGACATTTTAATACATTTTTTATACCTTTTATTTAATTTAACTGGTATCTTCTTTCACGAGACTATTAAATGATTAAAACAGCTTGATTACTTTAATTCTCGCCTTAAAAGATTAAACAAACTTTTGAGCTGCCAAACAAAATATTGAAGTAATTTCATTTCAAATCTTTTCTAAATTTGAATAATTTCGTTATAATTAAGCATTCAAACGATGATCTTCAGCGCCGCATTGTTTAAAGAACCGTTTCAAAGTTATAATTCCGTTCGCCGAGAATATTTTATTTAGTTAAAAACTTTTATGGTAATTTTGAAGATTTTTGTCACTTGTTCGAGATAATTCGCCCGATAAAAATTTCATTTAAATTGATATTAAAACTTTTGATATAATTCCATTAATTATCGCTTTTTTTATTTCGTGTCCCTTGAGCAGTTCAAGAAGCTGAGTTCGGGAGGGTTGTATAAATGAATGAAAAATAAAACAAAGGATAATTTGATTTTAAAATAGAGTAGCTTTTTGAAATAACACGATTTTTTATCATATTTTCGAGTAAGGAAATTCCATTTTTATTACATTGATTAAAAAGACGTAGAAAAAGATTTGCCGTTATTACGTTCCTCGTCAAGATCGTATTTCTTATATGTAACTTCGGTTTTTTATTTATTGAAATAGTGTCATGATTTAATTTTATTGATCTTTAATCAATCGTTGATATGACATAAATCATTCCTCTGGTTTTAGCCAGGAATAGATGTGAAGTTGGTTAAGTGTGGAAATTGATGTAAGTAGGTATCTGTATAATGCAGAACTGAGGCCAGGACACCAACAGAAATCTCCATCAGTTGTTGCTGAAATTAATTTCGAAAAAACTCGACAAAAAAATAAATCCATCGAAGCGGATTTTCTGAACACACTATTATCGAAAATTAAACTTTCTATGATGGTTTCCATTTTTGATAAAACCTGCTGACGCGCTTCTTTGTGAAAACCCTCTTGAAAAAGATTAAAAACGAGGGATCTTTTGAAAAGAAGTCAAAAGGTAAATGGTCAATACGTAGTCTTAATTTTTATCTCGATATTGCATATTAAACGAGGGTTTCTTGAACTTGCGGCCAAAACAACGTCGTTTGCTTTAACAACGGGTGCGATATCGATGCTGTAAGCTTTTAACGGCGATGAAAACGGGGTGAAAAATTACAAGGCACGATAAACGATGAGCTATTAAAATATGATAATATATTCGCAAAATCCATCTTCATCTTGGAGCGGTGAGATGGTACGGCTCACGACATGGTTAATGTTTACGCTATTTATTTCACAGCCATGGTTCATCCGAATGCGTTTGTTTGGCTCGAAAGATATCCGTAATTTAATTTTCTTCTTGATGGATAATTTTTCGTCGCGTAGATGATAAGTCGGCGTAGCTGATATAACATAAACCGTAATTTGTTATTCTGTTGTGATTCTTTGGGTTTTTTTGTTTTAATGTCACGCGGATAGGCTTGAATTAGGATTGTTTCGTTGTATTCATGCACGATGCTAAAAATGAAAATTCATTGTAAAAGGATTTGAAACTGAATACGATAAATAGCAAAGCTTATACTGTACCTCGCGTTCATGTTCATTTTACCCATTTCAAGTATCGGATATCATCAACTCAAATCGTTTTCACAGATGGTTTATCACAAAAGAACCCTGAACTCTTTGTTATCAAGGTTCATACAAATTTGGTGAAATTTCATTGCCACGAAAATTTTTGTCAATGTATGTGAAACTCAGAAACAGAAACGAGTATCAAGGGTGAAATTACATAGCGAAGCTGTGTTTCTTCTTGAGTTCGATAAATAAATGAAACGCTAACAAGGTTAACACAAAATACAAAATTTTCTAGTCACTGTCGATTTCGACAATTTAAATTCATCTACAGAGATAAGTAGTGTAACCGAGATGACTTCGTAATTTGTATTTGAAGCGTTGAGAAATCAGTGTTGACCTTTCTAAGATTATTAAATTTCTTTATAAACGCCAAAGTAAATAAAATTTTGGAATGCGTCTTCTATTTTTTGATGGATAAAATAAACAAAATCAAGCTGAAAATGCTGAAAAAGGAAAACCTTCGACATATTGTGGTCTGAATTTTCACAGCTGTCTTGAATTTTCGTTTTATTTGTCTTTTGCTAATATTAAAAACTAAGTGAAAATGATCGTCCCTAGTGTCAACGTGAAATATTGCTTGGTTTTCGTTTTGAGCTTTGATTTATGACTGAAAATGATAACAGGTTTTTTCCCCCTAAATTTCGCCATTTTATTGTCGATATTTTATTTTGGATATTGTACAATTAATCAAGAAAAACTAATTGTTCGCAAATTACTAAGTTGTGTCTCGTTTTTCCTTCGATATCATAAGCTAAGTTTACCTGTGATAACGAAGTTTTCACTGTGACAACTGACAAAGGGTAGTTTCTCTTGTCCTCCATTTTCCTCAAAATTTTCATTTCTCATTTGTATGCATAATTCGAAGGCAATTGAAATTACGAAAAAGATTTTTTTTTAATGAGCCGAAATGACGATTCATTGTTAAATGTATTGAAAACTAGATTCTTTTAAAATTTTGATTCATTTAGTTTCCACGAATAACTTCCCGAAGTGTGGAAAATTTAGTCGATGTTTTCTACATCTTTCAGTGAAATAATTACGAGCTGTGAACTCGTTTTACAAATTAGCTATCGAGAAAGTTCGGTCTCGAGAGCAGTTGTAAATAAAGTATGGTTAACCACCGATCCCCATTTTGCATGTTGAACGAGGCAACTCGACGAAAATTACGATGAAATTCATGTGGCCAATTCGTTTACGTTTGACGCCATTAAAGAGATGTTTAATATGTTGAAGGTATATATCGAATGTCATTCAATTTGATATATGTATTATCCCTTTGTGTAGTTTGTGGTTTGTACATGAATTTTATATTACGTATAAATCATCTGTTTCCTTTGATCCAACGGTGTTTCTACTTACTACCTCGTTTCTGGTTTTTCTTATGTTTGATATTGAATTGATTTTTCAATAGGAATTTTTACAAGTCAAATTATAAATTTATTCTATTAAGATGAATTTTAAAAAGGATACGTCCGGACCTTCTGAGTCGTGTTTTTCATGTTCCATATAAATTGCTTACGTACTCAACCATCTACGAGAGTTTTTTCCATTAAAGTTTCCTTCAAGTAACCATCATTGCGTTTGTTTTTGAAACGTAAATACCCGGTGTTGGTTTTTGCACGAGTAGTTCGATTTACCTTTTTTTTTTTTTAATACTAAATTTAAATTCAAAATAAGTAAATGCTTTCCAAACGAACGAATCCTTCTTCGTTTCATTGCTTTAAATCTTCCAGTAGAATTTCATTTACTACGAGATTTTTAAATTTAAACCGTTAGGTGTATCTCTTAAATGTCATAAAAATGTAAAGAAAATTCTCGCCTCGTTGACGTAAGCAACATTTTACTTTTTTTGTCAGGCGAATTTTTAAAAGATAAGATGCGAATAAGATTTCACATAAAGCTGGGGAATTTTTTAAAATAAAAGATGATATCTTGGTCGTTTCAAGAAAGAAGAGGCTCGAAATAACGAGTATTTCTTTACTTTAATGTCACACGTATCGAAAAATATTATCCGGAAAGTTGCTTCTTGAGGTAAAGGTGAAAGAAGAAAAATTACATGACGAGCTTACGTTTCGAAACCATAAACGTATAAAATTACGATACGAAATGTAATTTTTATAGTTAATCACGTCAGCGGTACGGAGAAGTATCGTAAATCGTGAAATTTCATCGTTAAAGGAACTATTAAAAATTAAAGTGTTATTTTTTATCGACGCTTTATTTTATTCGTCGCAGAAAAGGTGAAGTTATTTAGCCTTAAGCGGCGAATGGAAATCGAAGAAATTTCATCTAACAAATTTCGATTATTTTCGTTTCGGTTCCAATAACATACAAAAAGGCGAACTCGCGTTGTTTTTGATTTTATATGTATGAAATATGGAAAGCGAGAAGAAAAAGGTGCTATATTAACATTATTTTTTATAGGTGTACCAATAACCTACGAATGTTGGAACAGATCGTCATCGGGTTTATTCGGTAATGGAAGTTCGTGCAATGGAATCGACTTTCAGTGGCTGATACCGCTTGAAAGTATACATTCGAAATTAAAATGGATTTTTTCAATTCACGCCTATTTCTTCGGTAGTACATTTTTTATCCTAGGGTTTTATACATTTTCTTCCATTTTAAATATACGGTAAGAATGCGTAATTTGTTGGTTTTCGCTTGTGCTGATTTTTTATTGTTTGCTGAATCGCGTTGTGTAGTGTCGAAGTAATTTTTCTCGCAGTTGACTGGAAAAATAAAAATTCTTTGGATTATTGGTGTACCTACTTTCTAATACTTTGATCGCTGAATATAGCTTAGTCTATGATAAACCGAAGTAGTTTCATCAAGTGATCAAAATACCTTTGAATATTTCGTGTTTTGATCGGCACATTGTTTTAACGATAACGAAATAGACACAAATGTGATCACAAACATGAAATTACTCCGTCGAAATTAAACGAATTTTCGTTATTTTGAAGTAACTACGGCGTAATGATGGATTATTACGAATTTCTTTTGACTCAAGCATTACAGCGAGCATGAAATATACGCCTTTATGTATAAAACTTAGCAATAAAATGCTGAAATATAAAATTACGTATTCGTTATTCATGAATTATCGCATTCGGACATGAATACGAAATACAGCACGGTTCACTTGTAGAGCATATTAAATCCGCGTTGATTTTACGACACTACTATTCATGTGATGTACTTGAGTTCTTCTTAAGTGCGAAGCATGTGGAAAGTTGGAATTTTCTTCGAGTAAAGTTGACCTATTGTAAAGAATAGTTTCATGATAAGCATTCGCATGAAAGTTAAAACTAAGATGCTTAAAATAAAAAATGTTACACTAAAAGAAAAAGTTCTCTGATTTTTTCCATCGGAAATAGAATTATCAACTTTAAGAACCACGTGAATAACAAAATTTAAAAAAATATATCGATAAATAAACCCACCGCCTAATTTTCAACACGATCCGTTGGTACAGTCTGAACCGAACAAAAGCCTCGTTATGCATAATAATACAAATTTATATCTTCGACTTTTCTCATTTTCAACTCCACAAAGTCAATCTCTTGGGTGTCCTGATGCTAATTTCGAAGTTATTCAGCGACCTCGAAAATCCTACTCATAATACTGAGATAACATAAGTACTAATACAGCACGACTACCTATGGAGTAATCCTTAGTCTCTCGATTTATATTCCACTCGCAGTTCGAAACGAAAGATATCCTATAATCTGTGAAAACAAATTAAAGCTGTAGTCTGTTTCAAATAAAAATAGACGAAATACGGTTGTGAACATGTGAACTTACTGTTGAGCTAGATGCAGCATGAGTTAAGTAATAGATATTCGGTTTTGTTTTAATCACAAATTAAATATCTTATCACTTACCTAATTATTTATTACAATTCTTCACCATTTCTAGAGGTAGGTAAATAGATAGACCAAAATGTATTTAGCCTTTGATTTCATATTGCTCAGTATTTTTACGCTAGATATGTGAATAATTAAAAATTTACTTTTCAACGAATATAATGATGTGTTTTCGTCTACTAAGTCTTATTTGAAACAGACTTAAACGTGTTACTTTGGTTTCTTATTTCCTTAGATTCGTTTCTTCTACAGAGTTCTGAAAAACAAAAGAAAATTAAACGGAATTAGTAATTAACTGCGATGAAGTACTACAATAGTACTTTTGAAATGAAGTAATTATCAGAATTATGATGAAAATAAATATTTATTTTCTACTCAGTGTTACCACTTGTCAAAGGTCAAAATTCTCAGTTCATAAATCAGCGCTGTAACACTGTCGAAGTAATAACTAAAACAAGTAATTAACGTTAATGCAAATAAATGCGATGAAAAAGGATTAGGTAGTAAGGTACAGTGGTGACATGCTAATTTAGGAAGTCGGAATATTCAGGGGAAATGGGAAAAGTTACCATCTTATTAAGGCAAAATTAACCACAAATTCACTGTACAACGAACTGGAAGAGTTGATGAGATAGCGAAAACACAAAACATTACGAATTTTAATTTTTCTTACTAAGTTTCTTTAACTTTAGACTTTTAGTGCTTGTAAAACGCTGTAAGAAGTTATCTGTCTATTTAAAACTTGCACCGTGATGTTTTTGTTTTCGTTTATAATACAAGAACAACTTGGGAACTGAAAATTATACTGTATAAGTTTTCGATTACATGTAATTTCCTCGAATTAGGTGCCGAACTGCCGACATAATAGGTAATGATGAAGACTATAGTGGAAGGGTTAATTAAACGGCACGATTACAAGTTCTACATGATGAAGTTCACACCGGGTTGTATATAACATGCGATAAGCTGGCGCACGTTCAAGTCAGGGTGTTGGGTATGGAAAAGCGGAGGTTTCTACAAAAACATAATATCGCGAAGAATAATGGGACTAGAACTAGCTTTAGAACGTTGTCAGTAATGTCTGTACACTTTGTCAATTAGCTACGACGGTGAAAATTTCATCGATACGAGCTTTACGGTGTAATAAAGGCGTAGATTTATCGGTGGAAATTGGTCATACGCTCCGTGTGAAATAATTTATATGGCGCGACAAGGATAAACGTAATACTTTTATAGAAAAATGAATACGTGAAAATATGGTCCCGGTCGAATTACGAATAACGACCGTTTTCCATTAAAATGAACGTTTTTGAATGGCATCCTATTCGCGTTGGCTTGTTGTCAATGACGATAGAGCCCTTTAGCATTTTCGTACGCGATAATGTATCGCTGGCGAATTTTCATAATATAGACTCTACGCTAGTTTATTGAACCAATTTCATCGTTTTATCGCTTGTCATCGCGGTTTAGTTGGCTTTTCGCTTATATTCTCAATGATACAAGCGTACGCATAAGTGCCTTGGTGTAGCTTCGTACTCTATGTAATTTCATCATTTCAGAGCTCAAATTTCCAGAAAACGATTTATGGCCGGGATAAATACTTTTTTATGCATATTCGGCGTATCTAGATCTCTGTCATTGTTCATAGACCCATACGGAAGTTTGAAGGTAAGTCATTGGTGAAATTTACGTGGTGTATGTTCAAAGTATGTGACGCGACCGAAGTCGCCAGCTAATAGAAACTTCATCGGTTGATGAAGTAAACACGATGAAATGTATTGATGACCGGTGAGTGGGTTGTTAAATGGCATTTTCCCTTTACGTAGCATGGAAAAAAATCAACTTTGACAGTTTATTTAAACTGATACGCTCGATAAGACGATAGTCAATATGCTTATCTGATTTAGAAAGGGTTTTTGGAAAGTTTCACAAACAAGTTCTCCACTTCAGACTTGATAGATCTTCAAATGTATTGATAGCTTTTCCTATTTGTTTAATTTTTTTCACTTCAAAGGAACTACATCGTGAAATTAAATTTTAAAATGATTCGTATTTTTCATATTCAACGATTCAACTTCGCCGATGAGTTTCATTTCCTTTTCAATAGTGAGATCTTTTCACTAACGAAGTTTTTCAGCTCTTTGGGAAATTAAAACCTTGAATTCGAACGAAAACACGACGATCATGGTTTTTCCCGTGAACTTATCTACTTAATACTTGAGTGGAACTTTTGTTTATAGAATTTCCGCTCAGTTGTTTATGAATATTCAACGTGTAATTACGGCCATCTAAAGAATTCCATTTCATAACATATCAGAAATTTTAATTACGCCACTGAAGATGAAATATCCTTTTCATCGTATTGCGCTTACATAAAGAACTTATTACCTGTTACTAAATTAGTATTGGATTCCTGATAAAACCTGGAAAATGTAAATAGGACCTAAGCATGTACCAAAAATGACCCATCATCTAACGAAGATTTTACAAGAATGAAATTTCTTTTCCATCATTAAAATCCTCTTGGGACAAAAGCGTAAAATCGAGTTACAAAAATGTCTCAATTTTCCTCATTGACAAAGATTTTCTCGTCAATTTTGTTACATGCCCAATATCCATTTTTCTCATCACCGTGAATAATTCATCAACGTTAAGCAGTCTATATTGCTACGATAAGGAGTTTAATTAAATAAAGTTATTCCCCGAAAACAAAATTACAAACCGCGAAACCATGTAGTGAAATTTAAATTCTCGGAGAATAAACTCTAAACGTGTATTTTATCAACGTCGACGATATAATGAAAGAAAAACTAATTTTGAGTGGATGAAGCGCCAACAACGAAATTATTTTTTGGCGAAAATATCACTAATTAATTTTCTTTTCCAATTTGAAATTAATAATTTAGTGAGGAATCGAGGCAAAACCGCGATGAATTTATCGCAATTATAACTTTATTCCTATAAATTAATGAGTTTCTTTGAATCCATATTTGAGATAGATATCAGTAAAGTTAACCGACGAATTTACGAAATTCACTTTTCGATATTGTCTTTTTCAAATGTAGGAAGTATTAACTTGCTGAATATTTTTTTGATTGTACGAGCCGAACCTACCTTACTTTAACTAACCTTTGTGAAATTGTATTTTTGACTTCGATGTACTCTATGTTTCATTTTAATGAACGTTAATCTATTAGAGCTTTACTTTTGTCTTTTGATGTGGTTTCCACATTGTTTATTAGTCGATTGTTTACGAGTAAATAAGTATACTACATCTCGTAGTTCATAAAGATTGATGCGATATAGTTTGAAAGCTATCTTTGAAATTTCATCTAGCTATTTTCTTCGTTAAAGTTGTAAACAACGTTGTGAAGGCAACTAAGGGCAAATGATGAATTTTCATAGCCTACATGACTACGTCTATATTAATTCACACTTTTCGTACTTCGCTTTATCCTTATTATCACTACAAATTATATTCCATCGTCGTTTGTGTTACCTACGTGTTAAAATAGACTAGGCTGTTTAAGAGGTTTGCCATAGGCGTTCGGTAATCTAGCAGTAATTGAATTTAAGAACGAGGAATTCTCTCAGTACCATCGAGCTTTGTGTTAAATTAAATTGATGAAGTTTCTAATTGCTTGGTGCGAAAACTCCGTATAGGTACTTAACAATAGACGTATTTGAGACGCCCTAATAAATAAACTTGACTGATAGTTCGAGGATTGCATTTAAAAATTACATTTTTCCTCGACTCGATGATTCCTAATTAAGCGTACTTAATTGAGTTCGTAAAAAGAAAATCCTAATGAGGTGTTAAGAGATAAACGCGTTGACAGATTGTATTTTTGCAGGTTTTCCCAGCACCGTTTATGAATGCCATTTGGGCGATAGGATTTCCAAGTTTAACGTCGTCGTTTTGTTTGTTACAATTGGCATTTTTGCATTTAACCAAGGTTTGTATGTAAAATTATCTCGAGGGGTTCTTTATCGAGTGTAATGTCGATTAAAGTAGCTTTCCAGTGGCAATTTGTTTTTTATCGCGAAATAGACCTAATATCGAAAAATGTATTTTTTATGCGTGAATTTTTCCAACTGTTGTATCAATATTGTGGTTATAAAAAAGATTACGACTGTAGTTATTTTTTATTGAGTTGACCAATTTTAGAAATCTAATTGAATTTTATGTTATAGCTCAAATACGGCTTGAAATTATTAAGAATAGAAATTTTCCTACGGACCGTTATAACTTTGCATATTTTCTCCAGCGTTTTAAGGGCAGTAATATCGTCGTTGCATTGGTCCTTAAACATTGTGGTGAGTTTGAATCATTTTACTTTAGTTTTTTACACTTATACTACGTTTTTCTTTATCGATTTCGCTGGTTCATTTTTGTCGAGAGAACGTTTAGAATTTTTATATTTAATGTAGTCATTTCATGGTAAAGAATTCATCTAAATGGGAAATTTGGATTATTGGTGTTATCAGTTGATATTTTGTTTCCGTTTTCGGGGTTTGAAAAGTCCCTCACTTCGATCTTTCCGCAATAACTTCTTCAGTTGTTATTACAAAAGATGTAGAGTAAGTTATAGAACAATAAAACTTTTTTGTATAAAGCTTTTTTTTTGTTGGTGGTCATACAAAGGAGTTGACGCCATGGGAACTTAACTTCCCCTTGCCTCTTCGGACTAGCAACAATTGTTTATAGTTCATTCGATGGGTAATTTTATGTAGATTGAAATAGAATGTAACTACGTATTTTCACCTCAAGTTCAATATTTTTCAGAAGGGATAAAAACTGATTTTTGGAAGCAACCCCCTTTTTTAAAACATAGGCATAGTTCTTGTATCACCACCACTACTACCACCACTACCAAAAAAAAGTTTCGTAAAAAAATTTTTCATTTTTTATGCTCTACAACTTTTGCAGAAACATTTTTTCTAAATTTTAGCAATTGAAAAAATTATTGTGGAAAAATCAAATCGTGGAATCTAAAATAACAAAATGGCGACATCTATGATTCAAATTTCCCATTCCGGTAAAGTTTTTTAGGTTTAGCTATTTTTTTAGCTGAAATGATTTACTTCAAATATAATATTTTTACAAACTCTCTTCGTTGAAAAACCTCAATTCCTCTCACATGATTTTTATCATAACAAATGATCCAAGTTGTACGAGTATGAACACTTTTCATTATTTTCATTTTTCATAAATATTTCACTTTTACGTGAATATATTTACTAGCTACGACAAATTTACCGTAAATCAGGAATTAATAGTGAAAATTTCGAGTTACTCGTACATGAATCACCTAATATTTTTTCTTACATGTTTGAACAGCGAAATACGCTAATACCGGGTTTTCACATTTTTTAAGGTTTCGATTACGTAGAATTTTTTTGAAGCATAATTTTTCATTTTCAGAATAGTCGTAGGTTTCTTTTTTAAGCGTTTATACTGTGAAAAGGAAATATGAAATAAGCGACGAACCCAAACAGGAAAAAATGATTTCATAAATGGTCAGCTTTTTGGCTTGGTTCTTTTAAAAGAAAAAATAACGTCCATTTATCATTCACCATAGTGTATTTTTGTTACGTACATAGACCTAATTCATCTTTTTCACGCAGTCTTCGCACATAGTTTAACTTTTATTAGAATATTCACGATGTCAACTTGCCGATGATTAGGCTAAGTATTCTCTCTTCCAAGGGTAATTTCTTCCTTCGTAAATCAAACCATTATGTCGTGAGTTTCGCGCATTCGCTTGAAAAAATAGGTACTGAATTGGTTTGTTTACCCGTAGCTTGTTTTTTCTTTATTTTAATAAAAGAAAATTATACGGGGAAACATCCACCTACGAAATTATTCCCATGAAAACATTTTTTTTTTTGTTTCCCTTTCGTAATATCGTTCGCGAGAACCCATTCAGCGAGTTTTTTTCTCTTTCTTTGTAAGTGCTGAAAAAATTCTCTTTATGTCAAACGCTGAGGCGCGCTGCCGTAACTGCATTATAAACATTCTTCGCGTAAATCTTTCAACTAAATGAAACTACTCGGATGCCTTTTTCAATTCGCCGTTTTACTTACTCGTAAAACTTAATTGTTTTCGAATGAGGGAATCTCAAGCGAGACAATCTGTTTCGCTCGGTTTACCCGGATATATTGTTGCGTATTACGTGAACAGCACCCATGCGAGCTGCCGAAGATGAAATTGCGTTTAGCGAAGTAATTTGCAATGCGCTCCGAGGGATGGATTTATTAAACCTTGGGATCTGCAACGAGCTACTTTATTGCGTTATAAAAAGCACTTGTCGATCGACGTTTTAGAGAAAATGTAAATTAATTGGTATGAATTGCGCAAATTTGTAGGTTCGAGGTTATTTTTTCGGTTGTGAAATATATAACCGTATCGTAAAAGGTTTTCAACCAGTGTGTGTGTAGCTAGAGTAACACTAAGTACAAATTTGACATATTATTTAAATTTTTATCATGAACAAATTTGAACATCCTCGTTATAAAATCGCTCTAAAAAGCAGCTTAAGTATGGCCGCTTCGAACGTTGGCGTTTCAAAGGAAAAAAAATTCTGTTTGTAACTGAATACAGATTAATTTCTAGTCGAGTTTATTTATTTTCTGTAGTCGAAAAATGTTGAACTTATGATGATGACACATGTTATCAACGATTTTTCCATTACAAAATAGGTAACTAGGTACGCCATTCGTCGAAATTGCAATTTTCATAATTTATCAATTATACACCGCAACAATATTTTTACTATTTTACTGGCTTAAATGTTGCTTTGTTGTGAAGTTGATTACGTTATTCTTCAGAACTTTCAGTTTTGTGATAATAATTCACTTGAGATACGCATTCGATGTACTCAGTGAAAAATATTTAATAATTTCTACGTTTCAAAGTAACCAGTAAAGAAAATAGCGAGAAAAAAAGTTGTTTTGAGGGATTATACGTGTATTCTCGAAGGAGTGTAGTAAACAGTTCAGTCTTTTGAGTAACGTTCCTTTTTGAAAGTTGAAAAATGACGTGGATATGCGTCATTTCTTACCTGTACAGTTGATATTTATAAAATTATGCTTTTTTTGTTGCGTAATGTTACGATGTTGTATTTGCTATTGAAAGTAATCGTTTTGAAGAAGGTTAATGTAGGAAACTGAAACGAGAATTGAGCTTTCAAAAACAAATTGAAGGGCTTGCGGTAAAAACGAGTCAGCTGCATTTTACATTTTTTATGGGAAATTGAAAAAAACATAGTACATGAAGTAAGGTTGGTAACACTGGCTGAAATAAAGTATGAGAGTAGGTTTCATGGTAGGTATTATTATTTCCGGTAGATGACATGTTTTCGATTACACCTCTCCTCCCCCATCCCCCCTGAAAGAAAACTGTGCAGCTGACTCGTTTTGCACCATATTTGAAAAATTTTGTAACACAAGGAATATAATCACATTTCTCAAGCTTGGGGTAAAAACGAGTCAGCTGCATGCAGCTGACTCGTTTCTTTACTCAAAAATTTTAGGAGGCAGCTGTATTTTGCTTCTTACGACCACTTGGAGCGCTTAAAACAGGATTTCAAATATACCATTCGATCCGGCTCATTTTTCTCTACCAGATTCGCTAAAAAAGTGAAAATTGTCTAAAAGTGCAGCTGACTCGTTTTTACCGCAAGCCCTTCAATTGAAAATGGAATCGAATTTAGTTTAATGTTATTTAGTTCTTGAACTAACGGTGATGTGAGCAGAACAGATGTGAACAATGAATAAAACTCATATTACCATTTTAAATTTCACCCTTTGAATGATGAGTAGGTATTGTTGTTGAGATAAGGAAATACCTACCTGATAATAAAACTGATAACGTAACATTAATTCAGTTTGCGCATGCGCTCATCAAGTGATTAATCATGATTTTCAATTTAAACTTCAGAATCAGAAAATCAAAAGTTTTGAACGAAAGTAATAAAAGTTTGTTCGGATCAGAAATATAAAATTAGAAATCAGAATTAGAAATAAGAACGTGACATCACGATCACTTCTTCACTTCTAATGATCGGTGGGTTGTGGGGTGAGAAACGTACTGTTTCTGTGTTTCCAATTTGAAATTGAAACTGATTAAAACAACTGAATTTTGGAAATGAATAAAAATGAATAAATGATTATTTTTCAATTTACCTATTATTCTTTGTTATCAATGTTATCATCAACGAAATCAAAACTTCTGGTAATTTCACTCGTTGATTTGAAAGTAGTTCATGTGACACAGCAGGAACAAGACGAACACGAAGTAGTCAATTTGTTGATGTATTACTTTTATTTAGAATCGAAAACAAAAGCACGGTGACTGAATTCGTGTACTTGACGTTGAAAAAGTAGTTGAATTTATTCAGCGTATTATCACATATACACAAACACAAAAAACATTCGCTTTTGTACCTGTACTTCCCTTGCATAAATTCCTGGTTTACGGAAAACATCTCAAAGATACAAATTACACGTAGGTACTTCAGTGCTAAATTTGTTTCCAAGTGCACGAAGTACGAAACTTCTTCGTTCTTGAAAGAAAACGTGTACGTTTACACGCCTATGCTCGTGAAAAGCATTTCATTGGGAATAGATTAATGTTTAAAACAGCAAAACGGCATTAACCCAAAAGTTACGAGCAATGATTATTTGGACGATAGCTTATGCTTAAAGCGGTCGTGGTGTTTTTCACAGTCGACCACGTTTCCTGCCCTGAAACCGAGATATTTTCGGTGAAAATATTCACCGAAGGATAACAATGGTCATTCGGCTGCGTGCGTTAGTAACGAATGACTGTATTCCCTTATGAAAGCTTTAGCACGACGTACGCCTTATGTTCGGTTATAAATTGGAAAAAGCAGATTACACGTTATGATTGTCGTTTCCTTTACTGATGAAAATTCTGTTATTTTGGGAATTACATGTGAAGGGTGGAAATTAATCGGAAATTATGAAGGCCGATGCGATGATTTCTGTCGATTTTATTTCACTGATTTCAAACATCAATTTTTATTGTTCTGTATAGGTAATCAATTATATTTGTGAATTGGCGTTTCTGAGTTGGGCGTTATTTTTACACGCATCATTTCTATACATTGGCTACAAAGTATTCGGTTTATTGAATCGAGTACCGGCTACGATGCTGCAACCAGATGGATGTCAAAGCAAAGGTAAACATGATAGTTTGTTTTTCTTAAGTACTCTACAGAGTACCATTTCGCTCCATCAAAAACGTTGATGAATCGAAAGACAAAAGAGAAAAGGGGAAACAACGTAGGTTTTATTAGTCTATCGTTAAAAAAGTACCAAGTTTTTCGTTGGAAATTAATTAGTAGAATAAATATTATTATAGCTCGTCAGGGACCGAGCGAACGCTCACAAAAGAAACTTTTTGATCAACTCATCGCACCGTAGGTCTGTACAATGAAAGAGGAATTGCGAGGTAGCTCTTTCATATATTTAGTTTATGTTTGTTGTATCGTCTGAAAAGAGATAGCTATTTTTATCTTTTCAATTAATCTCATTTAGTCGACGTCGATGCACTTGTGTTGTACTCGACGGTTTCAGGTTAAAGCTAAATATCGATTTCATCTCGGATATTCTTTTTATACCTATTCCTATTAATATTTTCCTCTCGTTTTTTCATTCTGGAAATGGTTTCTCTTAGATTTGCTTTCTTGTAAAGTACATTTTGTTATTGGATTTTTTTTCTGTGTTTGGGTTATTTCGCTATTGGGAATTTGCGTGCTAGGGGTTTATACTTGTGATTCGCAACATTAACGAGGAGATAATTCGAGTAGGGGTTCTTAATTGGCTATTTGGTCGACATGCTATTGATGTATCAGCGTGTAATTAGGTCAGTTATAAAGCCTGATTATCAAAGCCATGCATACCAAGAGGGTTAAAAAAACCCACGCGACGAATTTTAACGCGATTGGAATTTTATAGTGCGTGCACGAAGTAAGCAGATACGAATGATTGATGATAAAAAATATTGTCAAGTTTGGTAAAATGAACGTGATTTTTTTACTTCCGAGCTTACTCGTGTATTATAAAGTTTAAAAACTCGTTTTAACCAATTGGTTTAAACGTATTCAACAGAAGGGGTAGGTTGTTTTTTCAAAACAGAAAATCTGAAGTATGATGGTAATATTTCTGGATATAGTGAAATGAAACTTTCCACAGAAGAAAAGTTTCTATACCTAGTTATACGATAAATTTTCAAACTTTTAATGCCTAGTTTGTACAGGTACGGGATTTGTATCTGGTATGAGAAAAAATTACCGCTGTAAGAACTAAGAAGCCTGTCAAATCGGTAGATAAACAAAATAAGTATATCTCAACGACGATCTCATTACCATAAAAATACGATAGGTAGATTTTGGTTGAATTTCAATATCAATCACGTTTTCTTACACGGTGTCAAAAAATACATCTATAGAATCTCTTGGTTTATTGATTTTTTTTCTATCATTTGGTCTGTTATCAAAACAATCGAAATTATAATGATATCAATCATTTCTTTTTCTAATTTTCTTTTTATTCATTTTGTTGTCTCGAGAAGAATCAAGGAAATAAAATGTTTGTTTAAGCTTAGGAACTTAAGGTTTTAAATCGCTAATTTACGAGAAACATGACAGCTTTGAATTCATGGTTTACCTTGCACGTACTTGTTTTCTTTCATATTTCGATTAATGACCATATAACCGCATAAGAACGAGAAAAGAAAGAAAATTCATGGTCGAATTGCGAATCAATACCCGACAAAAACCGAGCAACAAGAAACATGACTAAATTCTTTTTTCTTTCTTTCTACAACGTTTTCCGTGCGTAATAACGGAAACTTCACACTTCCGGTGATTTCTTGTTAACGTAAAATTACCTTTACCTGGCGCTTTTGATCTTGATTAAAATTTATGCTTCGAAGAAAAGCAGAAAAAAGCGATTAAAAAAGTTAAATGGTTCAAAGGGTAAAAAGTCTATTACGAAATGATATAACATTGGGTTAAAATGTTGAAAGCTAGCTTGATGTTACCCGAGTTTTTAATTTTTCATAATGTTCGCATGGTTTTTCCGCGTTCGTAATTTAATATTTTTTACTTAGTAAGCGACAAACACGTTTTGAGAGTAATTCTCTCGCTTTCTTTTTTTTTTCGTCTATTTTCTGGTATAAACTATACGTATGTCCAATTTTAAGTTTTTTTCTTGGAAAATTACGATAAAAAGGAAAATTTACTACCTCTTTTAAAACATAGTTAAGCTTTGACCTGTTATTTTCAGGCATTATGCAATTAGTTATGCTAGCACCGGCTAGTAATTTGGTTACTTCGGTTACTGCGGCTTTAATGCCTACTTTACTTGGTCCTGCGGCGAACATGGCGACGAAACCTCTCGCAGAAAATGTTTCTAAATCAACTATTAAACAAAGTATCTACCCATAAATTTATTCTAATTAACGGGTAATCGTTCAAGAACCTCTTCTAATGTTGTTTCTTCACAGCGACACTGACAAGCGGAAATGAAAAAAGCATCGCTGAAAATATTTCATCAAGTAGCAGTTCTTCCAGACTAAGTAATTTATTCTTATATTGATATGATTATTATTGGAAAAGTTATTTCAATATTTTTTATCAAATAGGATTCCAAGAAAAAAATAATAATTTCTTTTTTCGATTATTTCTATATTGTATTTTTTTTCCTGTGATATTTGAAACTTCGCGAAGAAAAAAAAATTAATTTAAATGATACCTTTTAGTATTAAATACGTTTTTGTTAGATGTATTTTTTCAAAATACTATCAAAAATTTCTTAAGACTCTTCATTGTTTTGTTCTCTTTTGTAATATCCGTAATTCGTCGTCTCTTATGAAATATTTTTTCAAGTTTGAGAATTAATTTTTTCGTATTTCAACAGACCAGTTCAATAAAAAGAAAATCAAATCTATCGATGAAATAAGAAACGAAGATGAAAACACAGGTAGTCCTAAAGAATTACCAAAGCTGAAAAAATTAACATGGCAATCGTCTATTACGAATGGAAACAAAACAGAATCCAGTATAACTGTACCAAAGGTATATTTTCACCGTCATTATGATAAATATAACTTCAAAATCTCAATTTTAACTTTTATAGCTCAACAGTTCCGCCGTTAAAAGACCTATACTTAAAGAATCAAATAAAAAAGAAACTCTTAAAGCCGAACCCATTCCTGAAATCACTCCAGCTATTACTAAAGAAAAAGAACCAGCTGTTGTAAATGTTGACAATAACGATAAAGTAAGATATAAGCTTTTTCATTTATATCAGATGACGATTTGTCATTAATTTAAGCTACGCAACGGTTTCACAAGACGAATTACACACCTGGACCCACCTAATGTTTTTTTTATTACATGATTTATACACACAGGTTAACAAAGAAAATGATATCCTGCTACATACGATTTTAAATCATATCGCGTACGTCAATCGAGCCTCCGGATCGGATAGCGGATTCGCTCATTGTACTCATGATGCTACTCCAACGTCGAGAAAAAAACAAGTTCGTTTTGTTTTGAAAATCACTTATGCAACAGCAGTTTTAGGATTTTGTTTAACATTAGCAGAACTTTTCGTTAAATTTGGACCTTATGGTAATATAAATTGCAAATTATTTACGGAATAAATAACCGTACCGAAAAATATCGTTTCTAATTTGAATTTTTGTTTATCCAGGACTTATGAAATATTTCACTTCGGACAACGATGAAGTAGAGTATTGGCCGTGGTTTATATTTCAAACGGTATGTCGTTCTTTTGAATTATTGATGAGTGGTGCAATCGCAAACATCACCAAGCAACCAGCTGCTAGTGTGCATCGATATTATAAGTATAATCCGGCGATTATGAAACAACGAGGATCTATGTTTATGTAATTAACAACTTCGTGGCGGAAAATTATCAATTTTTTCATTTCTTTGATGTTTCATTGATTTTAATTTGTTATTTTTCTCATATTCGTGTAACCCCTTTTTTTATCGGAAAGTGTGTCTTCTTTCATGTTAGGTGGTTTTAAACCACGATTTAGTATCTTCCTTTGATGATTCATGTTACCTAATAATGTTTTATGTTAGAATTAAATACTTTGGTATTATATCTTTTTCTTTTTGTATTTATTTCAAAGATATAGCGAAGAGTGCATATAATACAAATTGAAAATAAATGATTTTTGTTTAATAATTTCATGACTTTGATTCAAATTGAGATACGTAGCTAGATGTAGCTGCCTGTTAAAAATTCGAAGTTCTAAATGTAGGTAGATGAAGATAGGTATCGATTTACGAAATTTACGGTAACTTTTCTTCAAAAAATTCATCTTCGAAGCGTATTATGAGAAAAGCTGAAGAATTTCCATTTGATGTTACTTTTTACAAAAAAAAAAATAGAAAAAGGGGAAGTACAATTAAGTCTAGACTTCCATTTTGACGAGTTCGTCAAAAATATCAATTTTCTATTTTTGTTTGATTTTTTTTCATGTCGAAGAAATATCCTCGTATCTTTGCATCAGCAGAACTTCAAAATTCACGAGCTTTTCTACTTTTGACCAATTATTTTACATAATTTTTCCTTTATTGAGCGAAATTAGACAACCCATGTAACAACTTTCAAACAAGCGATTCTTATCATCTTCTGCCCCTTCTCGTTCGTTCTTCTAATCAACTCGCAACTTGTTTGTAACTTGCAACCATTTGCAACAAACTTGCAATCAACTTGCAACACCAAAATATTATCATTGCAATCAACAACAGCGATTGATATGTTGATACAAAATACAAAAATATAAAAAATATTAAATTTATTCTACGTTTGGTCGCTTATTATTCTAATTAAATAATTATGTTCGAATTATTTTGCAAAATTTCATTTTTTGTTTCGATGCTTGTAATGTACGCTTATGTAACCTCAACTCGCGAAGTACTCATCATTATTTTCAGTTATATTATATGTGTTTTTAGTTATTACTATTTCAGTACGATTAAAACTGTGATAGATAAACTTTTAAATAACGTACATAATCTCGTAAAATCTAAAAATATCAATTCACCTCATGTTCCTACTTATGCAGTGAGTAAAAAATACAACAAAGTTAATTCCGTTGTAATTCCACCACTGAATAAAGTTTTTGTCCCCGTTTGCCGTCCTGATAATGCATTCTCCGGCAAATCCGCCGTTTTCAATTGTAAGCTAAATAGATTTATATCGAACGAGGAGTTATCATCTCCTATGATGAAAAATGGGTTAACCGTGAGAAGTAGTCACAAATCCGGCAGCAAGTACAAAACGTCGTTGTCAGTGAATGAAAACCGTATGAATAATTCGTTTGGCGGCTGTAAAAAATATAATAACGCTTTAGATGTAGAGTAAGTCTGCGTTCAATTTCTGATACCAATTGCAAATTTGAACTATCAAATATTCACAATATTACTTTACTTTTTAACCTGTAGAACTTTAATGAACGTGAAAAGTCCGGGATTTATAAGCAGAATTGTAGACAAAGCGTCGGAATCGGCTTCATATCATATAAAATATCCAGCTGTGAAACAAATATCTACTTACAGATTTGATAAATCTACTTTACGCCATTTGTCCAAAATACCTCGAATAAATTCAACTCCGGTGGTACGAATAGCGCCTCCGGAACCGATCAGGTATATGACAACACTCCATATACTTGTCTAATTTGCATTTAATTTCACATATTTTTGTTTCATTGTAGTATTAATTTATTAAATAACGAAGGAAAGAAAATCGAAAAAAACGATGCCAAAGAAGCAAATTTTTTACAAGTTTTAAAAGATATTTCAAGGAAACGGAATTTTTCTCAAGTTAGTTAAATCTACGTGATGCTTTTTTAATGAAAGATTATGGAAAATAAACCGCGTTACTTTTGCAGGAAGAAATTGATAAGAATAGCGGTTGTGTGAAGAAATCGCGAAGAAATGATATCAAGAATTTTGCCATTTCGCAATATAAACGTTCTTTAGAAGATAAATCGGAAGATAAATCGTTAGATAAAAGTAAAAAAAGATGCGACTACGATCGAAGTGTTTCCAAAATTTCATATACATCCAATACCAATAAATGCGCCATTTCCTCGAATTTAATCTATAAAACCAATCCCAAAAAGAGAAAGTCTAGTAAGTGTGATCTTCTCATTTTGAGGTATTTATATAACTAGTAATTTCTGATTTTATGAATATTCTTTAGAAGAAGACAAACTTAAGAATGAATCTTTAGAAAAAATAGAAAAATTTCGTAAAATTGATGAAACGACGAAAGATTTCCATGCGAAAGAATTTTTAAAAGAACGAAAGCCAAAAGTAAATTGATTTAAATTTACGGTCAATTATTTCTATCAGATTTGTACAATTGATTTTTTTCAGAATTATGTTTCGGAATCGCATAATCTACCATCGCAATCTAAACCGAATGAGACCACAAGTACTAAACGACGTAATGAACGACCAACAGATCAGCCAATTGACGATGATAATCTAGAATACGTACGAGTTGTTGGTGGAAAAATCCTGAACAGGACTAATTGTTTGTATAGACGCAAACTGAATAGTAAGAAAATCGATGCAGTTTCGGTGATTGCTTCAGAACCGGAGATCGCTGGCGAGATTTCTAATATCGACGATTCTACCATGAAACATCATTTAATTCAAAATTTATTGAGTGACATTGAAAGAAAAGGTTAATCTCATTTTCTTCAATCATTTCCGTAATTTGTCTTTAGTGATGATTTTTGTTAATTTTTTTTTTTTGCAGGCGAAAGAGACGAAAAAGTGATTTTTTACAAAAATAGCATAATAGAGGAAGTAGGGAAACATATTAAAGAAGATGATGAAGCTCTTCAACAAGTTCCTAATCTTTCGGTTGATTCGTGTGCGGCGATTTCTGACACTAGTCAAAACTGTTTCGCGAATAATAATTATTCAGCAGTTGGAGACGTATCTGCTCTGAATGAAATTGAAATAAGTAATGAAAATTCAGTACTTTGTTACTATTTCGTTGACATTTATGTAAAAGATTTTTCTTTTTTAGATAATTACGTGAACGGTGCTGTGGGAGAATTAATTAAAAATGGCGCTCGTTCAATTAATCGTGAATCGTCTGTTATCACCTATGTACCTCATTCAACTTTAAGCTCCTCTAACGCGCAATTCAAAAATTTCACAAAAAATTCCGATCGTACAGCTTTAAATAGTTTTGGAAATAATTCATCAATCTATATTCAGAATGATCTAAATACCGCAGATTCTGGTTATGATTCCTTAAAATTGGATAAGCCAATGAATACGGATAATGCTAACCAAAATATTTCGTATCAAACTGGTATAATTAAAAATTCAATGGTAATGCCTTCAAACGATCATTCATACCGGACAAATTACCAAAATATATTTTCTTCCGAATTGCACAATGCTCCGCAAAGAATTGAATCAAATCTCTCATTCGGACAAATCAGTTCATCCGCGAACAAATCAACGGAAAGGGATCAGTTTAATTGCAAATTTGAAACGTATTCAGCTGGTAAAAACGGAATTCCTTCATCTTCAACGTTTAGCCAATTAAAATCTCCATTGGCTGCTTCAGTTTCTTCATTTAACGCTCCTACTCCGTCCGCTATAAAATATACCAATTCCTTTTCCGACGTTAAATTGAAATATGGACCGAAAAAAGCTCCTGCGTTTGATGAATTTTCAACGCATTCCGTTCCTTCGTTTTCTACTTCACAAAATTCATCATGTTCTTCTAACAATTTAAATTGTTTCGCACCTCAAGAATCATCAGTTTTTCAGTCCAGCTCACATACAACTTTCGGTAATTCTCCAACTTCTTTTGGGTTCAATAATCACGTTGTCAACACTAAGCACATTCAGTTTGGTTCATCAAACGCGTCTCGATCGGTATTTCCAATGGAGAATGGTAATAAGAATCTAAATTTTGAAACGAAAGGAACAAATTTACCCAATTTTGTTAAAGATGTGATAGGTTTCAATGGCATTGTGGCCACACCAGCTCAAAATACTTCTTTACCGAGTATTGGAAACGGCGGAATATCGAATTCGACCTTACAAAAGCCACCACCGTTTCAGTTCGGTAGCAACGCGTCCTTACAATCAAATCAGCCATTCGTTCTGGAAAATAATTTAGGTAATAAATACTTTTTATAATATAAAAAGTTATTTTATTTATTATTTTTCAATAATATATTTTGGTTTGTCTAGGTTCTTTACCTAATGTAGGATTTTGCATAGGTAGCGGAGTAAGTTCGAAGAATCGCAATATTCGCGATAGAAGGAATAAATAATCACGAATACCTATGTTTTATTTGTATAGCAATATAAGAATTCGACATCATTTTATTTTTACATAAGAAATTGTATTTTTACGGCCGTTTAAATCGTAGTATTTAAAATCAAAGTTTTTTAAGTCATTTTTGAAATTTGTTTTATTCTTTTTATTCGTTTGTGTTCGTGTGAACTCTAAATTAATTTTTATTTATGTTGTAGTCATTTCGTAGTTTCGTATCGTTTTGTTTTTAAATGTTTATAGTTCTTTATTGCCTCAAATATTGCTGTCTTATTGAAACTTATTTAAAAATTTATATTCTTGTGTTAAATCAGTATTTCAAACTTATTTTTTTATTGTTTTTTATATTTTCAAAATCTAAAAACCTACCAAATTTGTTCAATTTTATGTTTGTGATCGTTATTTTTTCGAAAAAATTTTATTTTGTTGTTTGTACTAGTTTTTATATTAAATTAATTTTCTGCTTTTATACCTTGCGCAGTTGTGTTCTTATTTTGCTTTTAACTCTTTGATGTTTCTGCATAGTTCTGTTCCATTTTTTACCAGTAATTTTTTTTTTGAAAAAGGGAGAGCAATTTCCCTTTTTTTAAATTATTATTGAACCTTGAACGAAGTTCGTTGAGGTTCTGTTTGATTTAGAGGAATTCTACTCGAGAATAAAAACACGGAAGCTTTTTTCAATAAGTTGATTACAGTTTCACTGATGAGAAAATATCATTTACTGCGAAAATCTATATAAATTATTCTAAATTATTGGCAAATGACGATAAATTAATAATTATCTTGTCTCTTGAAATAAAATTGAAAATCCGCTTTAAGAATTCAAAATGACTGTTGAACAATTTAGTGCATTTGTAAATCTCTAGAGAGCGCGTTACTTAGTTACGTGAAAATTCGTTCTTTTTTTAGTCATAATTCATAATTCGTTCCTGAATCAAAACCACGTAATCGGCATATCGGCATTCGGCAATTTTAGTTCAGCTAATTGCTTGAATTTTTCGTAATTTTGAAGTTAATTTTTCAAACGTGCGTGTTCTCTTTGAGCTAAGGCCTTTCGGCAACCCACGTTTTACCTGAAAATAATTAAATTTATTCAAAATGACTAGCAAAAACGAATTAGCTTGTGTATACGCTTCCTTGATCCTGGTCGACGACGATGTTGCAGTCACCGTAAGTAGCATTCTTATCATACACGTGGTCAACTGTTAATCTCGTAAATGAATATTTTTATTGTATTATAATTGATAGGGTGAAAAGATTCAAACCGTGTTGAAAGCTGCTAATGTTGACGTTGAACCATATTGGCCAGGATTATTCGCCAAATCTTTGGAAGGACTTAATCCTAAGGATTTAATCACTAATGTTGGTAGTGGAGTAGGTGCCGCTGCCCCAGCTGCCGTTGGTGCCGGTGAGTGAATTTTTCTTTCGAATTTATATTCGTTAGATTGATTACATCTTGGATTTGATAATAAATTGTTATAGCTGCCGGAGGCGCTGCTGCTGCTCCAGCTGCTGCGGAAGCCCCCAAAGAAGAAAAGAAAGAAGAATCGGAGGAAAGTGACGACGATATGGGATTCGGTATGGTTTTGTTTTATTTGAATCGTATTTTCATCTTTAATCGTTTTACTTATTCAGATAATCGACAATATTTCTCACAAGGAGCCTTATTAATGTCTATTTCGTTGATGTTCATTGAATAATCATCTACGATCTATTAATATTGTTTGTTATTCTGTTTCAGGTTTGTTCGACTAAGATCTTCGTTGTTATCAGCTCTGCATTTTACGTTGTGTGATCTCTTTTTCAAGTATAAAAGTAATCATACAACTCTGTATGTAGCGATAAGGATTTTTTTTATTGTTGTGCAAACGTATTCTGAATAAATATCAAATTTGTGTAAAATCAATCGTTCTTCTGGCCTCTTTGACTTTGAAGTATAATTATGTAAAATTATGGTGAGCGGTTCAACTATTTTTCAGGCTACAAAAGTTATTTTTTGCGTAAATTTTATTTATTACTTCCAATTACTCTTTGTAGTTTGCACAGTAATAAATTATTCAAATGAGAATTCGAAAACAAAATATTTTCAACTGTATTATTGAGAATAAAATGAAAACTTCAAAAAGTAGAAATATTTTGAAGTAATTAAAGCGCCTATGTCGTTAAATACGAAACGAATCATGTTGAAGTACCCGAAATTTGAATAAGCGCATGGTGGAGGGGAAGAGAAGAAAAGGAAATGTGTCTGACAGAGACGGGAGAACGCCATTATCACAGATAAATTTTCTGAGAACTAAACAATTTCAAACTTGAATTTTTTTATTGTGAGACAGTGTTCCCATTCTGAATAAATTTATTTGTGCTTGATCTAGCACATTCCAACGGTAAAGATTTTTCTGGTTTTATTGCAAGCATGTTTTTGAATTTTTGATAAAAAGATGTACAAAATGTAATATTTTAAAATGTAAACGTTAAATTGACGTTCTGTTCGCGAAATATGTTGGAAATCTTATGTAAATTTTTATTTTTCTTGTCTATGCTTGTGGCTTATGCATATGTTACATCGACGAGCAAAGTAATTGTAATTGTACTAAGTTATACCGTGTGTGTTTTTAGTTATTACTATTTTAACGTAATCCAAAGTGCTATAGACGAACTTTTCAAGTATTTTAATTTTAAAGAAAAGTTCAACGGTAGTATAAATTCCGCGCAAGTTCCTATGCCTTATGTGAATCCTGTGGAATCAGCTTCATATCACAATATTAAATATCCCACTTTAAGGCAAATGTCAAATTACAGATTTGATAAATCAACTCTTCGGCATTTATCTAAAATGCCGAGAGTAAGTTCCACTCCAGCAATTAGAATAGCTCCACCAGAGCCTATTAGGTTTGTATAATGATACTTTCAATCACTATTAGTATGATTCCGTTGATTTTACGTTGTTTACGTTGCAGCGTAAATTTGGTCAATGACAAGTATATTACTAATAACGACAGATACAGCGAAGACACTAAGAATGACAACTATTTACAAGTTTTAAGAGACATTTCGCGGAAAAGGAACTATCAGGTGATTAACGTCTGATTTACGTTGATAAATAATGACGCAACAGTTCGTTAAAATCATACTTATCTGTTTATAGGAAGAAATAGATCGGATTGATAGTACTCCTAAGAAATCACGCAAAAACGATATCAGAAATTTTATGACATCGCACTATAAACGGTCGCACGATGATAGTTCTAATGATAACTTGGACGATACGAGTCGTAAAAAGAGGTGTAGTGATTCCGATAGGAGTGTCGCCAAAATGATGTCATACACTTCTAGTATGAGCGTTATTGCACCTAATTTTACGTGGAATAATCATTCCAAAAAACGAAAATCTTCGAGTAATTATTTTTTTTGTTTAATAATCTTATTTGAGAATATTTTTCTTTAATTTTTTACACGTTTGTGTAGGAATTGAAAAATCCAAGAACGAATCTCCGGAAAAGGTTGAAAAAGTAAGAAAAATCGATCCTGAGGAAGCTAACGAAGATATCAGTAATTATCAAGATGAACAAATGCCAGAGGTATTAATATTTTTGTATCTTTGTTGTAATCACCATATCATATTTCAATTTGTATTTCTGCTACAAAAGAATCATACTTATGTTGTCAAACAACACGTCATCACTGCCCAAGTTCATGAAAATTGCGAATCTCCTGTAACAAATGGCGAAGTAACCGATGGCCCTGTGTACGAGCCTCCTATACCAGACGACGACGGCGAATATGTTAAAGTTGCTAGTGGCAAGATACTTAACCGAACTAATTGCATGTATAGAAGGAAACTAAATAGTAACAGAATTGATCCTCAATCGGTAATATCGATTGAACCGGAATTAGCTAATGGTACTTCAAACGAGGATGATGAAGATATGAAGAAAAATTTATTACGAAATTTAATCGACGATATTGAACGAAAAGGTTTGTTATGTTTGCTTTGTAATTTGAAAATTATTCACTTTCTTATTTTCCGTTGATTTTAGGTGAAAAAGACGACAGCGTTATATTCTATCAAAACAGCATCGTGGAAGAAATCGCGAAAAATCAACAAAAAATCGAATCCGTTAAACCTGAGGTTGCGCTAACCAACACGACGCTATCTTATAATCCACTTTTATCGCAAACCATCAACGATTCTGTTATAAAGCCCACTTTTAATAGCGCCGTCATGTCAACACCCTCCGTACAATCTCAACCATCTCCCAAACAACTCGATCTTTCGAAAAATATCACTTTTGGAAATACTTCGATAGATACGCAGCCAAAAGGAGACAGTAATTCTACGCCTATGTTTAATGCGAGCGCCGCGAATAATTCTACGTTTAACGCGAATCCTATTCAATCATCGACGTTTAATTTGAGCCAAACTTCGAATTCATTAACGTTTGGAAACACACGAGGCGTAGATACGGTTGATTCGTCTCCTAAATTAAACACTTCCAAAGTAGAAGATAAGAAAGAAGTTAGTACAGTTGTGGCGAACAATAGCAATACCGCCATCACGTTTACTTCGGCTATTGGAAGTATCAACAGCACCAGTTCTGCTCCGGTTGGTGGAAATATCAACAGCACCAGTTCTGCTCCGGTTGCTGGAAATATCAATAGCACCAGTTCTGCTCCGGTTGCTGGAAACATCAACAGCTCCAGTTCTGCTCCGGTTGCTGGAAATATCAGCAGTAATACCAATACCTTCACATCTGCTGTTGCAACCACTGATACTACCACGGTTCAGGAAAATAGCCCAAAAAGTGGCTTCTCGTTTCCAGGCGTCGTTAGTACAGCGCCTAGTAACACGCCTACGAGTATAACAACTCCGGTGAATTCATCTTCTTTCAATATCGCCGTGTCTTCTCCGCAGCAGAACATTTCGAGCAATGCGATTAGCACAACTCGATCGAAAGCTCCCGTAATGACATTCGGAGCCGCGTCATCACCGTTTAGCTTCGGCTCCGCGAATCAAACTAAAGATAATTCTAGTTTACCACAATTTGGCAATACATTCGCAAGTGCCACTGTAAAACCTGCCGAAGACACCCAAAAGAGTTCTTTATCTCAAATCACGATGTTTGGCAACACTGCAATGTCCGCTCCTTCGAGTACTACTTCTAATTCTGCGTTTACACCATCAAGTTCTACATTCTCGAGTGCAACTCCAAGCAGCGGATTCCAATTCGGACAAAGTGCCGTACCTAGTACCAACACAGGATTTAGTTTCGGATCCGGCGCTAGTAATTCCAACGGATTTGGCGTAGCATCGGCGACATCTACACCGACGCTTTTTAGCAATTCAACTCCGGCGTTTGGCACAGCATCTACTACGTCGTTTAATTCAACATCGGGTATATCGTTTACATCATCAACGCCCACAGCTTTCGGTACCGATTTGAAATTCGAAGCGAAACCTACCCAACCAACTCCGTCATTCGCGCCATCTTCATTTAATGCGACTACATCATCGAGTTCATTCGCCGCTCCGTCAGTGCCAGCATTTGGCAACACCAGTAATGCTACATTTGGCACTCCTAGCGGAGGATTTGGTACAACAAATAACACACCTCAAAACACCACCTTTGGTACGTCCAATACGCAAGTCTTCGGCGCTGTTTCAAATCAACCTCCGGCCTTCGGTAATACTACGAGTCAACCGGTGAATTCCACTTTTGGCAATACACCTCAACCAAATTCCACCTTCGGTGTAAGTCAACCTCCGGCTTTCGGGAGCACGCACAATACCATGTTTGGTTCTGGCGACACGTCCGCGTTTTCTCAACCCGCCGCTCCGGCCTTTGGCGCGAATTCCTCGCAATTCGGTAACTCTACCGGGTTCAGCTTTGGATCTACTTCGAACACCCAACCACCACCGGCCTTCGGAAGTACTCCTTCCGGGGGCGCAGGGGCAGCACAACAGTCCAATTTTAATTCGTCATCGACGTTTAATTTCTCCGCCGGCGGTTCATCCTTTGGTAACAATGTATTCGGAGCAGCTCCCGCTAAACCTGCCGAGAATACTTTTACATTCGGTGGCAACCCGGCAAACGCTCAAGCACCGCCAAATCCCGTTTTTCAATTCGGATCCGGTCCATCAGCACCTGCACCTGCACCGCAAAGTCAACCGTTCCAATTCGCCGCTGGTTCCGGTAAATAGCGAAATACGTAATTACGTAGAAATTACAAAAATTAATATATTTTTTATTCAGGTTCAACTGGAGGATTCAGTATTGGAGCTGGAGGAAGTACGCGGAATCGCGCAAATAATCGTAATAAAAGGAAATAGTCTAAAAATCGCTGCGATTTAACAAAAAATTTCCCAATACCATATCAATAAAATTTTGTGATATAGCGTCGAGTCGGTGCTAAAGAAACAGCTTCTGTCTTCATTTTCAACAAGAGCGGATTTTATTCGAGGATATTTTTATTTCAACAATGGCAGAAGCAAATTTTCATTTTAATTTTTTGTCCGAGTAGCGAATTTCTTTAATTTCAATTTTTGGTTTCCTTTTTCTCTCGTCCTTTTCATGCCCTCTCATTGTCTATCAAATGAACCTACATTGTTGTGTACATTTCCTCTAAATTATCATTCGGATCTCATTCTAGTGAATTTTTTCTCTTATTTTGAGTTTTATAGAAATAATTTTAACGCGACTGTGGTTTTTTTCTTGTATGTGTTTAATTGAAAAAAAAAACAAAAAAAAACTCAAAAATAACCAAAATTTTATATTTTTTATTTGTTATTTTAAATTTGTTTTAAAAAAAAAGACTTTGAATGTTGAACGAAAAGTTACGTCTACGTTATTTACTTCATGAAGTCGACTTTCGTCGTTTTATACCCCTTTAAAATCTGCTTGACAGATTGAAACTATTTTTTACAACTTCTTCTATTTCTATGAATTACTGTGTAAATATTTTTCTATATTTACAAATTTATAGTTATTTGTTTATATTACGTAATAGTGAAAATATACGTATATCTGAATGTGTAATTTCTTTTTCATTGTTGAAGAATCTCAAGTCGGAGTAGATTCTTGTGCGACGGAAATTTCGAAAAATTTGATACTCAGATGGCCGTTAGAATCGTGAAAAAATATTAATTAGGTGCGGAGTGCAGTGACCTTGAGATTCCTAATCTCGAAACAAGTTCTCATCTGAACTCGAAGAAAAATTCTTACTGTATAATTATGCAAGTAAAAACATTTATTTAGAAAATTACAAGTAAATTGATTACAATTGCTTAAGACGTACTCCTGTCTCCGCGCCTCCTTTCCAAGTGAATTGACTCATAAACTTGATGTACAAAATGATTTTCATACAAAATTAATTTCAGGACATTCAAATGATTGAATTTTTATCTCTAGTTCATAAGTCGTTCTTACAGCTAAATCATAAAATTTGACTTCGTTGCAGCCAATAAACAAGTGAATCTAGCCTCAATATGAGATCAGAGTTGTAAATCGGTGATAAGACTTCACATTTGCCTTAAAGAATGGTTTAGATGAGGTCAGCAACTACAAACAAAAAAAAACGTCATTGCCAATAATAAATAAGCAAAACTCCGAATGCATTTTAAATCACACTCACCATTCATTGGCATTTCATCAATTTGGGTTGAATAGTACTGCTCAATGTCACGTAAAATTCTAATATCGTCGCTTTTAACGAAATTAATCGCTACACCTTTACGCCCAAAACGACCAGATCGACCAATTCTGCAGGGAGAGGGAGGAGAAAGAGTAAATAACAAGTTAAAAAAGAAAGCGTTAAATAAAACTTACTTACCTATGAATATACAATTCACGACTATTCGGTAAATCGTAATTTATTACCAAGGAAACTTGTTGAACGTCGATTCCTCGAGCCCAAACATCGGTTGTGATAAGAACTCGACTAAAAAATTACACATTGAACGAATTCGAATAATAAATTACATATACAGAATCAACGACTAAATTACCTTTGCCCGGAACGGAATTCTTTCATAATGGCATCTCTTTCTTTCTGGGGCATGTCTCCGTGCATAGAACTCACGGTGAAATTAGCTTCCCTCATTTTTTCTGTGAGCCAATCCACCTGAAAGAACGATCACGATGAGATAACCATACAAACGAGAAGATTTCAAAATTAACGCTTGAGAAAACTAACCTTCCTTTTTGTATTGCAAAATATTACAGCTTGTGTGATTGTTAACGTGTCGTATAAATCGCACAATGTATCGAATTTCCATTCTTCTCGTTCTACAGCGACAAAAAATTGCTTGATTCCTTCTAAAGTCAATTCATCACTGAAATAAAATACGGTTATCGAGATGAGCAGATGTGAAGGTTTTTCAATAATTTGATAATTTAAAGCTCATACCGTTTCACTAATATTCTAATAGGATCTGTCATAAACTTGCTAGTCATTTCTAACACATCGTGTGGTAACGTAGCTGATATTAGAACAACCTAAATAATTTATTCAATTAAATACACCGAAAATTACCACAAATTGAGATAATCTTACTTGAGTAGCGGGTGGCAAATATCTATAGACGTCGTAAATTTGTTCTTTAAATCCCTTATTCAACATCTCATCAGCTTCATCAAGTACCAACATCTTAATATTACGAGTTCTCAGTACACGCCTCCTGATCATATCTGTATAAAAATATAAAACACGTTGCATAACTCAACTTCATTTACATCCTTATCCAAAATACTTTTCACTTACCAAAAACTCGACCAGGGGTACCAGATACAACATGTTGTCCGTAATCAAGTTTTCTCAAATCTTCTCCTAAAGATGTACCTCCAATACAGACATGACATTGAACATTCATGTGATCACCAAGAGCCAAAACCACCTAAAACAATAAACAATTTAGAAAGAAAGAAATTTAATGAAATGAAAATTAAAAATATTCAATACTTTTTGGATTTGTGTAGCAAGTTCTCTCGTCGGGGATAGGCATAATACTTGTACATCTCTTATTTGCATATCTATCGATTGTAAAATGGAAATGCTAAACGTAGCTGTTTTACCAGTACCAGATTGTGCTTGGGCTATTACATCTCGTCCTTTTACGATAGGTTTAATGGCTCTTTGTTGAATGGCTGAAGGTTTTTCGAAACCTATGAACATCAGCAAATTAAACGTAATCGTATTCAAGATAATGTTCCGGAGAAATAAAGATGGTATCTCACCGTAAGCGTATATGCCTCGAATCAAGTCTTCTCGAAGACCCATTGTATCGAAGGTTGAAATAACTTCGACATCTTCGCTGGTCTCGAATTCAACATTGGATAAGTCTTCTGTCATAGGACGCTTCGCCATTTTTACTTTTAAAATCCTTCTTCACTTATTAAATCAAATTATATAAAATTAAAAATTTTAATAATACAAATACACCATTTCCTCATCTTTCATCTTGTACTTTGGACGGGAGAGGGAGTTGCTATTGCTTTTTGAATTTTATTTACACAAAAGGTGACTAAGCCAGCATTGAAGATTAGCGCGAAGCAGCTGAACTCTACCAAAAGTTGTAAGAACTAAAAATTGAGATGTTTCAATTTTTACTTTTTTTGTTTAAATTATTGTTGAGTTTTTATTTTTTAAATTTTTGTTAATTAAGATGTAACAAAAAGTAAAGATGTTTTTATTTTTTTCACGCTTATTATGCAAATCAATATATAGTACAGAATTTTATCCATCCAGAATAAATATTTTTATTTTCATAAACTCAAAATATGATGAAGCGATGAGCCAATGACTGAAATATTTTTTGAACTTTAAATTTGAAATCTCTAAAAAATGTTGTAGGACCTCAATTCTTTTTTTGTTGATATATTTTCAAAATTCTTAACATGATTTATTCCAGAGATAATATCACATTTTAACAATGTAGTTGTCATTTCAAATTTTAGGCTTATTTTTAATTCCAAAATCCAAATTCATGTTATCATGTTCGATTGAATGTTTTTTGTTTTCTCGTTTTGTTGAAATAATTTAATAAAAATAAAAACTACAAAAACTTTCTAAATATCAAAATATGTCATCACAAAAAAGACAATATTTTGCATTAATATAAGGAATAAAAAATTCAAGTACTCAATTCTATTTTTATAATAACTCATAAGGCCCAAACCACTCGTTCCGCTCCTATTTTCATTTCTAACAATTTTCAAATTTTGACCGTTCATTTTTGTCTTGAATTTTAATTACAAAATACATTACCTTAAAGAAAAAAATAATTGTGTTTTTCGAACATGCGCAAAATGGTAAAATTGAAGTTAAAATACATGCATATTTTAAAGAATGAATATAAATCATAATTTTGTCAATGTTTATGAATTTTTTACTTGTGATTCTTTACAATGTTTCCTCTCTCATTACGGTTTTTCAAAACTGCAATATGCTTCTGCGTATTGAGAACGTGTTTTAAAACTGAATTTATATCAATTAAATTTCGTGTTTGATTGAAATTACATAATTATATTCTTCTGATTTCATAACTATTATAAGCTTTGTGAATAAAGTGATCCGTTTTATTAAATCAATAATGCACCGTTTAATTTTTCGATCGATGGTTATTCAAGCTAAATAACAAATTTTGAAACTAATGTCAAACAGGCTTATCAAAAATGATACTTCGAAATTCGTTTTTCTACTTTTTCTCGTTTTTTATGGATCTTAAGTCATTACGAATAAATTCCTTTATCATTGTAAAAACTTCAGACGATGAAATTTTGAACTAGCGAAAAATTACCTCTTTAACACTCAACTAATGTTAAACATTTCCTTAATTCCGTTAAGAAAAGCGAATACCAAAAGATGCTTTAATTTATACCCCACTTACCGCATCAAAAGCGTAATAATAAATTGCCTCATTAAACACATACAACTTTACCATCTCAGCCATCTCAAAAGACTGTAACAAACCATTCAACAGTTGGCCGATATTTACAACTTTTTCCAAACTTATAAGAAGTTGGAAAAAGACGACGCGAAAGGTTTTCAGAAAAAACTACAAACCCTCGCATCATCGAGATAATCTCGGCGAAATAAACCGCCGCGCCATTTAATCGATAATAATTGTACTTGAGCGAATAATTTCTGCATCTTGGTTGAAATTCAATTATAGATGTTTATTTTTAATGAATGCCTACCTATGTAATTTTTTATTATAATAGGGAAATAAATTATCGCGATGGAATTCGTAATTTAAAACTTCTTACGAAGTTGATAAAAATTTTACCTTTGTGAATCTCCACACAAAGTAAATTATATTTTTCGTTGTTGTTTAAGGGATGTTTTTATCCATTCTATCAGTCCAAATGAATGATTACACCGAACAAAAACCTGTTGCTGATCCAGTCTACCTTGAACCGTATCCCAAGGCGTTTTGCACCCTCAATGTTATAACTGTTTATTGTATCGAATACCTGCTATAAAAATCTTACGAAAAAAGAAACCATCCACCTTGTGATACATCTGTTTCAAATGTTTTCATGTTTTTTAATTTGTAAGCCTTCTAACCTGTCGTTGTCGCCGATGATTACTTTTTTATTATGCTTTTCATCGAGCAATATTTTTCCAAAGAATGGAAATCTTAATTGCGACTTGCGAATATCAATACTTGTCGGTAGTTGTTGATCGAGTCTCTTGTGTGTGAATTTCTGTTAACGAAACAATGATAATCTCTTGGGGTTTTCTTAACTGAAGCTTGTTCGCTTTTGAATATTTAATTGTACATTTGATTGCTTCATTATTACCAGCTCAATTAAAATCTATTATTTTCGATGTTAAGAGCTCATTTGTTAAAATGAGGTTTCTTAATTATTTCATCGTTTCATTATTTGATCTTCGTCGTTTAACTTACGTAGCTATTTTTTTCACGCAAATTGGTTAAACTGTGTAATGCACGAATTTATTAGGTATTTAATTTATGTTTATTTAATATTCAACTTATACTTTTGTTTGTCTGAAGTACGGATTAAATAAAATGAAAAAAATACTCGATTTTATTTAAGAATTAAGTAAGAGCTGAACGAATCAAAAAATATGAATCATTAAATAAACACTTTCCTTTTTAAATAATTCTACTGGAAAACAAAACAACATCAAATCGCCATTAGAAATTTTATTCAAGATTTGTAGAGAAAAACTATTATAAATGTATTTCATAAAATAGCTACTGAAAAAAATTACGCAACATGAATAATATTTTCGTGTGTTAAGTTGCCTATATTTATTGATACAGGCGCTTGAATCTATTCGGAAAACACGTTTTCCGAATTTTGGGCAATTTATTTCAAAATAACCTTGATTTATTTCTTTTTCTAAAAGATAAAAAACTAAATAGGTACGAATTTCAGGTAAAAAATTTTATTAAAAGCAAACATTACACTAAAAAAATTACAAGTACGTGGTCATTGTAATATTCGAGTAATTCCCTCGTTGAAAAATGCTGATTGATTAAAACTCAAGCATAAAGTAGTTTTTATTTCTGTTCAAAACTGGTACATCAAATTATTCAATTTATCATTTTTTCGATACAAATGAAATTTTTTCATTCGTTATAACTTCACGCTACCTCGCACATTGGATCCATCCTCCATCAGATTGAAACTATACTGCAAAACGTTGGAAAATTACTTCAGAATCGAACGGACTAATTTGATTACATAATACACCGATAAATTTTATCGCGGTTCAATTAAACGCGATAATACATATAAGTTGTATTTCGTAAAATATTAATGCTTATTTATGGACGAAATAACATAATTATTTTAGTATCGCCGACATCGCCTTCGTCTGAAAATCAGTGTTTAAAATAAATTTAACTTCATGCGAAGAGTATCGCCGTTGTAATGCTAATTTTCATTATCGCTCGTTTCGGGGCTTCGATTTTGCACAGAAATGTTACCATCGCCGCGTTATTCTCGTTTTACGCCATTTTGCGGTCTCATGTGAAAACATGGTTAATATTTAAAACGAAGAAAGAATGCGGCCAAAATTCACGGCGAAATCAAGTCGTAAAATTTCGCAAATTTCAAATACTCTTCGTCGTATTATAATGTAATTTGTTTCGGCGAAATTTTCCGATAACGGGTTTACTAGTTGATGGAAGATATGAAATTGTCGGATTGGCTTTTGTACAAGCCAAAGAAGCTTTGAATTGGAATTTTTTCGAATTGTTGTTTGAAAGTTATTGCTTTAGTTGACGAATTTCGTCGTGGAAATATTAGGTATTTTAAATAGAAATATATCAGTGGAGAACAAAAACGAATTAATTTTAAATAATTTATATTTAGGTAGTGAATGTTTGAGATTTCTTTGAGATTTTTTCAAGGTGAATATTGAGAATTAAAGTATTCGAATCGTTGAAAAATATCAAGTTTGAAATCACTGATAACACAGTGATAACACATTTTGGCGATTTAATTTTCATGTGAGTCACAATACCTTAGCTCAACTGATAAGAATTTTTGTTTGTTTGTTTTTGATTGTAAATTGATAGCAGTTGTTTACTTATGTTATCAGTAGCTAATCAGTAATCAATATTAGCCAACTAAAAATATTGCATATAAGTGATATAAAAAGTTGGTTAAAATTAATTATACACATCGTATATAAATTTATCTATAAAAAATACAAAATTCGCGTATTGTTTCAAGCTCTCTAAATATATTTGAATGAAATATCAAGACTAGTGATTGTTACAGCTAAAAGGAGCATTTTGAAAACGTAATTTTCTCACTATTGTACATGTAACAGAAGGAATAAATTGCGAATTATTATAATGTCACTCGGCTAATACGAAATTCTCGTAAATTATCGAATCAAACGGTTGGTTTAGTTTATAAATGTGCAAAAAATATAAATATTCACGCGATGAGCGAGTACATAGAGAAAGGGATGAAGAAAGTAAAAAAAGAGCAATGTGTACACACACATACTCGGTAAATTGAATCTGCAAGACGTGCAAAATGTTTAGCGTCGCTCGAGAATAGGTTGGAAGGGGTTAATTTTTACATTCTCGATGTCCCCTGCCAATCAGATACCCGCTGTTTACGAATGAAAATAAGAACCCTGGCTACGTTCGGGTTAGTGGCGTGCGGAAACAGGTAGGGACGTTAGTGGAGAGGTGCGTGCAGTATAGCCGCTAGTGGGGATGAAAAGTGTTCAAGACATAGCCATCGGTCGTCTTATTACAATATAGTCTTCGTGGATTTTAGTTCTAGTTCCACTGTTGGTTCGTGTGTATCGTGAGGTATGTTGACCGATCGGTGTAGAATTTCGTACCCTCGTGCGTGATAGTATTGTTATTTTTATTACGGCATGTAAAGTAATTTAGTGATTTTTTTTTAATTTTAATCGAATTTTCGGAATAATTTAATGTGTTATCAGACGTTATCCACTTATGGGGGATGAAATTAAGATACGTTTGCGTTTATGATGTCCCTTCGATGTCGTTCGTGTAATATCGCGTTTCATGACAACGGCTCTTTGGAAGTACACTTTCAATACGCTCATTCGAACGGTGATAACGTCGAGCCCGACGATACCGTCATGACCGCTGTTTCGCCGGGTACCGATAACCGTGAATTTCAATTGCCGCCGGTGCAACATCGCGATATAATGTACGACGTGCAGCAGCCTAATTACACCGATGGTTATATGCTGAATTCGCAAGAATACTCGCGTTCCTCGCCTATCGTGCAGAATTCACTGGCGTACTCGTTTCCCGCCAACGATCAACGTTATCATCCTTATTACAAGCAAGGCTTCAGAGAACTACCTCGTTCCCAAGGTCCGCCGGTGCCGGTAAGATGCGACAAATGCGAATATATGTGCCCGACGCAGGAAATGATGTTGCACCATATAACCGTGGCCCACGGTGCGCCGCCGCCCCTTGGTATTCATTCGTTTAATCCACGATTCGCGAATCCTCCGGTTAACGGCGGGGCCGAGCCGCAAGCTGAGATTTTGGATTTAGATTCTCATAAAGTGCACGTCTACCAACCTCCTAATGGCGAAGATAGTCAAGATAGCGACCTTCGTAATTCCTATTTTCATCCCGGTGCCACAAACGGCAAAGGCGGGACTCCTTTGCCGTCTCCGGATTTCGGTAAGTGTCCTTTGAAATCATATAACTCGCCAAGCGATCTCAGCTTCGTTTGGTTATGGTCGCAAAGCTTGATAAGCGTTGGTAAATTCATCTAATACGTGTTAAGGGCTTAAGGGATGTTACTTTAGATAAAACAGATTTATTGCCTATTGTTCAATTGATTCGGCTTTTCGCCTAATTGATTTGAGATTTTTTCGTCACCGCGATAAGCTACGTAGATTTATGCGTTATCGTGATTTTCTCGCGAATTTTTTTCTACCGACTGAATTCACAGATGTTGCCTATGCCACGTAAAATTCCAACTACATTTTTAGCAAATTTTACCGCAATTTTTCACCAACTTCAAAGGCCATAAATTCGTATTGTATCCTCGAAAAATTCTTTCAACCTGAAATGTTTCCTCTGTCGTTGGATATATTCAACGAAATTATCAAATTGATAAAAAATAAGTAAAACCGAAAGTTACGAAATTATTTTGGAGCGAAATTCAAAGCATTACAAAATTTACGAATTTTTAACCTCTGGAAAGAGGTTTAATTCGAAGATAAATTGGGTACGTGAATATTTTCAAATATTTTTGCAACCTGGGAAATTCCTCGTCGATGGCTATCGAAAAAAGGATGAATTTTTCTTGAGATATTCGTCCTTTCGATGGGAAATTTATTTTCGATTTTGATGAAAAATTTCGCGTGAATATTTGCTAATTTGCCTTTTGAAATTTTACACAAAATCGTTCCTCTTTTTGGAAATTATTTTTTGAATGTATTTTCGGTTAAATTTGCCTGTTGATGAAAAATTTTTGATAATTTTTTCCAAATTAATTTAGGCTGAAATAGTTTTTACGGAAATTTGAATATTTTTGTGAAATAATTACGTTGAAAAATTCAGGTGTTTGTCAGAATTCACTTTGATATAATCAAATCGTGCTTCATTCAAGCAGCTTCCGGCAAAGAATACTTCTTTGAAATTTATTTTCAATCTGTGGTATTTTTAAAGAAACGCTGTAATTAAATTTTTCAATTTGATGCATATTTAAAAATTTTCCAATTGAGACAAATCCGTCGCGCCATAACAATCAATGAATACAATTCCAACTTGAAAAATTTTCGGAACACCCTGTAACTATTCGAGGGTGTTTCAGCTTAGAGGAATATCACTTGAATAATACGCTCCTCGAGGAACTCTGCGAGTAACATCTACGTGTAAAAATATTCTCACAAGATGCCAACCCGATCGCAGCTATTAAGCACTTAAAACGATAATTATTTCGTAGAATGGTATTAAGAATGAAGCACATTCATTCATCGACGCCACTGATTAGTATTGACATAGGAAACTTTATATTTATCTTACAGGAAGCGTATCAACGACAACGGAGAACATTGAAAACCTCCAATCGACGCGATCTCCATATTACGATCAAAACCCAAACGTGAATTCAACTCCAACGCAGATCTCCTCCTCCGACAATCCGACTGGTAGAAGTTCCTCAAAATCTAGTAGTAAAAACGCGAACGGTACGTGGAAGTCAAACGAAGCTCGAAGACCTAAGACGTACAATTGCTCCGCTTGCAACAAATGGTTCACTTCATCGGGGCATTTGAAACGGCATTATAACACGACTCTGCACAAGAACGCTGTCAAACAAAGCGGCGCTCCGGATCCGGCGACGTTACCAGTTAGCGCGCACCATCATCCGCACAAAGATCCGACATACCCGTCTAGTCGGCAGGTGAAAAATTCGCCTCCAGTTTCGGAGACCAGTGATACTCCGCCGAAACTAAATGATAACTTTTCCTCTCGTAATTCATCTCAAATGCCACCGAATGCTTTTTTACACAATTCCCCAAACTTGATGGCAGGTCCCTCGGAGATTCCGGGGGGCCTGCTTCATCACCCTTCCTATACGCAGCCCACTCCCGATTTAATCAAGTCCCCATCCCCGATTACCTCCCTTCCTCCGCATTCCAACCATACGAATTACCTCCCTTTCGGAGCGACTCCTCAGCCGCCTCACACCCTGCCGTTTTTTCAACAACATACGTCGACAACGCTTTACCCAAACTTCCAGTCCCCCCACGTTTCTACAACCCATCAAGTTACCACGAACAATCATACTGGTAATTTGACTAACGTGCCAGCGATGGCTGCGAATTCGGAAGATTGCAAGCCTATTTTGCCGAGCTTTTCGTGTATACAGAAGAATCCGTGGAATTCGCAGAACCTTGGTTTGGAGCAATTTTTGAACACGTTAGATAACGGGGATAACGTGGGGGGGTCGTTTACGTCAAACGACGTCGAAACAGCCGCCAACCTATTGTTGAAAAATTTCGATAACGAAAAACTATCCGAGCCCGTATTCATCAAAACCGAACCAGCATTCACAAAGACCGAACCAATCGATCCTATAAACTCTGAAGAAGTCGCGCAAATCAAACAAGAACTAAATGGCCAGCGTAATTCGCCCGTCGAGGATACCAACGTCTCCAGCAGCACCACCATCGAACAGGTATCTCCTACTAGCGGATATAATTGCACGACCTGCCATAAACATTTCAATAAAGCTTGCTACCTCACTCAACACAATAAAAGCTTCCATTCCGGGTATAAACCCTTCAAATGCGGCAGATGCGGTAAAAGATTCCAAGACACCGAACAGTTCAAAATACATTCTGATAAACACGCCGGAGATAAACCATATAAATGCGAAATTTGTCCTAAACAATTCAATCATAAAACCGACCTCAGAAGACACGCTTGCCTTCATACAAACGTTCGTCCGTTTACCTGCGATATTTGCGCGAAAGGATTTATTCGAAAAGATCACATGCTCAAACATCGTGACACGCATCAAAATCGTAAAAATGTTCAAAGACGTACTCGCACTGCAAAAGTAAAAAAAGAAATGGATTTCGATTTTTAAAATCCCATACCCAAGTCCGCTGGTGGAATTTGTCTAATGAAATTTTATTTTTCACGATTTATTCATGTATACTTAAAACCGGTGTTATCAAAATTCCATGTAATAAATAATTTTTTGTTTGTTTGTTTAATTTTATTGTTACGTTTTAAGTTTTTATGTTATTAACGGTATAAATATACATAAATGTAGTTATGCCGGTTTAAATCAATTTTCAAATACCGATTATTTAATAAATCTTCGGATTTAGTGTTTTTTTTTTGTTAATTACACTCATTATTTTTTTGTTTTAGTTATAATTTTTCCCGCAAGTACAATATATTTAAATCAGTGATAGACTTTATACAATTTAAATGCATTTTTTTGTGTATAAAATGTAATTATTGTGATAGAATAAAATAATTTTGGACATTTGTGTTAGACAATTATGATTTTTTCTCTTTTTCTGGCCAAAGTGCGTAAATATCTTCAATTTTGCTAATGATACAAGATATCATTTATACATATCATGCTTAATTAAAATATTTTAAAAAAATGAAAAAGCGTAAAAAAATGCCTAATACATTGTATCTGTTCCGAGGCAACACTAATTGACGAAAGTGCGAATTTTAGGTAAGAAATTAGAACGTTTTATTTTTATTGTTTTGTACAAATGTGTATTTTACAATTAGGATATTTTTTGTACATTAATGTGTTTAGCAATAATTTAATTATAATGAAGTTCTGATTTATTCTAACTACATTGTTTTAATGTATTTGATTGTTTTATTAAAGTATTTTATATTAAATGTTTGTTGGTTTTCTTTTTAATTTGATGCGTATGATTGGGTGTTTGATTAATCTTAACTTATCTTCTAGTTTGGATCATCTTGTCAGTATATTATTTTTGGTTGGCAACAATGATTATTGTTTATAGATAACATTATGTAAACAATACAGTAAATAATAGATAAACAAGTATACAAGTGCTACCAACTTGAAATTGAAAACAAAAAAGTTGTCAGGTAAGCTAAGATCAATTAGAAACCTTATAGTTATTATTTATCGTAATCAATATGCTGTATTTTGACTGAAAATAGAAATGGAAATTAAGAGATTTGTAGACAAAATAAAAAACTACGTTGAACAAGAGAAAACTTTCAAGCGTTCATTGCTCAATAAACTAGATCCTTTCATCGGTTCTGTATTTCACCACAGACCACATTAGCATTTTACTTTCAAAATACACAAACGTATATTTTCATCGAGCAATTTAAAAATGTTAAAACAATATGTTAAATTTTCTCGCAGTTGATAGAGGAAATCAACGTACAAACGTTCGTGAGCTTAGCGGTAATATGTGTTATACGCTACAGCAAAACACGCATTTAGGGGTAACTAGAATGTTTTTCCGAATCACATTTTACACGGTTGAAAATATCGAAAGGGAAAGTATCCGCTAATTAAAAGGCTAATCGTAGTATTAGTGATATTTGTGGCGTAATTTTTGACATTTAAACGTGCCAAATCTGCGTGCGAATAATAGAATATAACGAATGAATGACGCTGGTGTAATCATATTGGAACCGATGTAAACTCCATGATCGGGTGTTTAAGATAAAAGGCTTTTTGAATGTCAGTTGTTGTTTAATGATACGAATGGGCTGGAATTTTTGAATAATTTAGCGTTACGATTACTGTGTAAATATCCGCTTCGAGATCACTTTTTATTCGATGAAATGATACTACGAATATGATTAGATAAACGATATGTCGTAGTGTTTCTTGTCTTGACTCGTAAATTGTAGCAATTGTGTTGTATTGTTCGAGTATTCGATAAGTTGAGAGCTGATTGAACTAAATATCGTGTTTTTTTGCAATCTAAATCTAGCACTAGTCGTTTGATCTCCGAAACTTTGTAGTGAAGAGATGTAACTTATGAAGAGTATCACGAAATGCGGTATTGATAACTTATTAGAAAAGTTATCAGGCAAATGAAGAATTAAAAAATTACGCAATTTGTAATAATTTATTTAAAAAATAAATGAAAAATTCATTCAAGAAATCACCGCAAGTATACACAAGTAGAAGTACAATAAAACCTCTTCTGTCTTCTGTCACCTCGCTGTGGTGAGGATTCTTAATCCAAGAATTCTGCTTTCAACCTATTGATCTTTTTCTGACGATTTTGCTTTATATGATGGCGGTATTTCTCTTGTCTGTGATTCGGTACACGTACTGCAGATTACTTCTTTTCACGGTGTCGAGTAGTTCTTTATCTGATTCTTCATGCCGATCAGTTTCTCATTGTTTATTACCTTTAAATGTAAGAAAATGTCAGTTTTTCGGTGTCTTAGTTGTATGTAGATATATTTCAAAGATTTCTATTCTTTTTGCGTGTATCACACATGTAATAAAACGAAAAATACATTGTGTTAATTTTCATATCGAATCAGAGGATTGGTTGGTTGACGGAAGCGTCAAGTTCAGAGAAAAGGTACTTAGCTACTTACGGGTTTGCTTCTTCTAAATGTCGAAGTCCGATGATGTGATAATCATAAGAGAATCTTCAGTTTTATTTAATGAATGGAACTTCATCGAAATAAGTAGCAGTATTTGTTTGATGATTTATCAATAATGATGGCTTCAATTTACTACGTCGCATTAGCCTACTAAAAAGAATATAATTATCTTAATATCAATCAATACCTCGTTCTTACTTCCAAAATACCCTTTGGACTCGATTTAACTTATTTATGCTCCAAATATTGCGACAGAACAATTAATTAAATCAGTTGATATCACCTGAATCTGAAAAGTTTCGCAATCCAATCAAAATAAAGAAACCAGTGTTACCAACGGTAGAAAAAATTCCACCGCTTAATCAATTGGACATACCAAGAAACGTTGCAGCAATACGTGCTATTTTTATTAAACTCGAACAAAGAATACTTTTTCAATAATTGAAAGGAGAGATAAAAAGTACGGTTATTTATTTTTCAAAGATTTATCGTTTTTTTCTTACTTTGGGGGGCAACCCTTTGAAAAATTACGTTTTCAGCCAACAACCCTTCCTCCGTTGAGTTGTATTTCAAAACTGTCGTAAAATGCAAGAAGCTCATGGGCTTCAGATGTGCTGAATTGTTTGATATTTGAGTATTAAGAAATGATCACTCCTATGTAAACAATTGAAGATATCTTGCTTATCGAAGATGTGGGAAAATGTATTGTTATGTTGAAAAGCAAAAGGGGAATATTCATTGATGTTTAAGTCATAAAAATATAAAAGGTTTTTGATTCGGTGGTTAGAAATGGTGTTCGGTATTGCTTATTACTTCGTTTCCCCTCGGACTGCTTTTTTTTCGCACAAAAACCTCAAATCGTAAAAATATTTCATCGGAACGTGGCACGAGTACGTTGGAAATTAAGACATAAATAATGCACGTAAAAATGCAATTCAATCACGTCGATTTACTCGATTTGATTCATATTAAAATTCACTCGTATACAGCAATTACCCTTTGGAAATAAATCCTTTATTCTATGTGGTAATTTCAAAAACACACAAAACAAAGTATAACTTGTTAAAACACCATAACTAGTGCACACCCCTTAATAAATCGCGTTTATTACTCGCTTTTAATACAAAAGCTTCATAAAAAATGTACCACTTGTACATTGTTTACTTTAAACACGTCTCACTTCGCCGCCTTTATGCTTATTAAACCTTTATTGCGATGAATTTCGTGGATTTTTTTTTAGACACTGACCTACGCAACGAAAAAATCTCTAATTGGAATAAATTCGCGAAAATAAAAGTGATCGGAAACCTGGTTATGAAAAAAGGTCACTGGGTGAGTAACCTTTTACATTGAAAAAGGTCTCCTTGGGTCACTATAGAAGAGGAGAAAAAAAGGTAAATGGTATTTCCGTTGGATATTTCGTGGCCTATTATGACGTACAGTGAGATCCCGTTGATGACGAATTATTACGATATCGTTTCTTTTTCCTTCTTTTTAATCGATAATTTCGTTTAAGTAAAAAGAAATGAATTCGCGTGCCTTTATCTTTGACTTTAATTTGGTTGTCGTGCGAACAAGTTTATGGTCTGGGTGCTTTCAAGATGTTTAAAAATTTATCGCTATTATTGCTTAATTAAATTTGTAATAATGAGTTTAATTTTTATAAACGTTCGGAATACGTATTATCAAGTTGCTAACGGTTTACAAGATTTCGTAACTTTTTAAAACTTACGTATAAATTATTTATTCGGCCGATTGGTCGTACCAATGATGAACCTAGCAATTTTTATCGGACCGACTCAAAGGCGTGTCTGGGAAGTAACGTGAAAATAAAAAGTACTAAAATGTAATAATAGAAGGAAATTTTCATTGAAAATAAAAGGTTCTTGAATCGTTTATGTTTTTTTTTCCACGAGGTTCATGTTTTTAAAACTAAAAACAATTGAAGACCTTTTGGTTTGTTTGAAAGTTTTTCTTTAGATTAAATTTTATAATAATAATGTGATGAATTTCGTAAAAAAATTCATTTTTCTGAAAGCGTAAAATACATTTTTTGTGATTTTTTCCATATTATTTTCCGCATATTTTTGGTCCAAAAGACAGATTCCCATTTAATAGTTTAAATAAAAATTAACCGTCTTGAGATTTATATTTCAAAAAGTGATGAAATATTTTTAAATTATTATTTGGGAATTTTGGTTTTAAAAAAACAAATTGGTAGCACTTGTTTAATTGTTTACTGTATTGTTTACTGTATTGTTTACATTACTTATAAACAGTAATCAATGTTGCCAACGAAAAATATTATTTACTCGGAGATTTTCCAAAATGTGGGCTAAAATTAATTAGACACCCGGTATCTATTTTTTATTGAAAATCAATCACTGGTCGTTGCTCGGAGTGGATTTCTTTTATTGTTTCAATTTGAAAATACGATATATTTGGCAAATATTCACCACTACATGTGCGATTATTATTTCATAAAATTATCTATTTAAGCAAACAATTTTAATTTTTATAAATACGAAGAATAACTCGTCTTAAAAACTTCTCACATTAAAGATATTTCCGAAAATTCGAAATATCCATCTTAGCGTAGTAAAACAAACGTTTCTATCTTGATTATTTATTTAAATGCGAAACCTAAAATGGACAGTGCCTTTCTGGAGCGACGTTCATGTCATTTTCACATCCTTTCCGATAGAAGCCTCCGAGTACCGATTCGTAAAATCCTTTAACGATGTTATTCAAGGTCACGAAGTTAATAAAATTATATTTGATTGAATTCCTCAATTCCGCGTTCGAGTTTTCCTGCTGTGAGTGTTATTTTTATCGTATTTTCTGTTTTCTTTTTCGGATTTGTGAAATATTTGTTTTTTTTCTGGAAATAGTTTTGATACCGAGACAGATTATCAAAGGTGATGATCACCGAAATCTTTGAACACGTGGGAGATATAGGTAAATACCTATTTGAGTTATTTTTCAGGAATAATTTCGAAGAGAATCTCCACGTTGTACTACTCCAATGACGTTTATTCTTGATTCGATAAAAATTAAAATCTTTGAAAAACTAATAAATATTAATAAATTCATTACTCGGCGTTTATACGAAACAAAAGCGTATTAAAAATAGCTAATGAGCGAAACCGTATAAGATACAAAATTAATTCAATAAATCGTGGAAATTTTCCAATTCGCAAATACCTCCTTAAAATCGGTATCTCTCGGAATATTTAATAAACGGTTCGACCAACGTGACTGAAAAGCTTAATCCGCCTTATCAAAGCTGCGTACAAAACGAAATCACGAAATAAATTAACAAACCCTTAAACGAACATCGAGTGACCCAATAAACAATAGGTTCGAAATAGACGGTTTTTTTTCTTCTTAAAGAGAAAATCCTACCGATAAAATTGATAAGGCTTAGACGACCCGACATTAAGGCAGGTCTTGTTTCAGTCACAAAATCTCATTTCCCAAGTTAAAGATCTGCAATACGTTTACGTAATTTTGATATACTCGTATTAGATTTATACGGCTTGCATCTGCGTTAAGGGATGAAAAAAAGGCAACGTCGCTTCCCTTAGGCGAAACTTTTTCTCATATTTGGCAGCGATCATATCAAAGGAAATGGCTTAGCTATTACAGGGTGTATTAGTTGGTCGGTCAGTTTCCTATATTTCAAGAGCGGTCTCTTGTTCCACCTGATTAGCTATAACAGCGGGGTGGCTGGATTTCGTGGCGCCGATTGTTGGAATTCGTCAGTACCCCCGAAAAATGCACCCTAAATTAAAAGCATATGCTAGGATTAGGAAAGAAACGTTGGCGAAAACGCCGCTGCTATGAAGTTTTCCTTTTTGTAACTTTTTGCCGCACGAAATTTATTCCCATTACGTAAAACAACTCATACACGTTGTGGAAAACGTGATTACGTATTATTGTCATTCTCGATTCATTCACCCGTCAAATAGTGTTTGGTGAAAAAACCTGTTTTTAAATATTTCCAAGAATTATCATCGGAATATCAAACCATAACTAGTGATTTATCTATCGCAGTCTGCTTCTTTCCCCTTCCATAATGAGTCGACTAAGATTCGCGTATTACAATCCGTATAATTATTAATACTTCCGTTTCTACATTTGGCCGACATTCCACTCGTAAACGTAATAACCGAAATTTATTCGGAGATGATCGTTTTCGCACAATTTACAAGTCCACATGCATTATCGCGTCGCGTATCGATACCATCGGCTTTTTTGTTTTAACTCGAATCACCTTGTTATAGTCATTTACATATTCTTTCTATGATTCTTGCTCGTTGACTTTGAAACCATTGATTTTCAACTTAGGTGGTGTTCGCTTTTTTGTAAATGAAAAAAAAACCACTCGAGGAAGGTGTAAAATAAAAGTACATTTTCGCAAAAAAACATCAACAGGGGGTGTACTCTGAAGTGACCAGTAAACGTTAACGGCACGATGCCATTGTGCATCTTTTTCCACTTTTTTTGTCAGTTGGAATCAATTGTTATATCGCCAAATGGTCTTTTTTTACAGGAGTGTTTTCATTTCAGGAAAATCGTGTTTCGAAGAAAGGATCGAACTTCCGGTGCGTGCGATGTTAATCTTCGAGATCTTCGAGATCTTCGAGTACTTCTTTTCTGTGTCTTGTGGTCTACCGTAATTCGTTGAAATTGAAAACAAAGCCCCCAGGTAGCTAAGTAGGTGATTTGGCCTACAACTTCTTTTTGGCCTTTCCGCCCAAAAAACTCACGGTATTTATAGCAATGTAAGATAATTTCAGGAGGTCGTGTTTGCATTTCAACCCCTCTCAAAGGGTGAGTGACCTTGAAAATTGGGTTTTTTCATCTTATACCACGTTTTTTTCCTGAGGAATTTCAGTCAATCGAAACGAAATTTGGTGAAGGTAGCAGATCGTAAAGAGAAACGTTTAGAAATTTTTCACCTAAAATATGACCTTGAAATGTATTTTGAAAACTCCAATCGTCCAAAAAAAAGATTCACTTTGAAATTATTTCTAAAATTTTTTTTTTACATTTTTAAATCTATTTCGCATCTTGATGAATTTTTTCAGATTTTTTCCAGTCCAAGCTTGAATACTCAAAAAACAGTTTTTATAAATTATTTTTTCTAGTTTTTTCTTTTGCCAAAGTGTACAAATTTGGACGAGCTGAAACAAGATCATCGATTTTCAGTGATAAAAAAAATAATTGTCTTACAAATTGTGTATAAATGTCGTAAGAGCATGATTTGACAGAAAACCCTCCCTCCCTCTTCCTAAAAAATAATATAAAATGGATTTTCTAAAGTTAAGGCATTTTTTCAAGATAGAAAAAATCTAAAAAAATTCACAAAAAAACAAATTATATGCATTGAAAAATGAGAATTTTTTTTTTAGGAATGCTGTCAAAATGAGTCAATTTTTTCTGACTGTTTGAAGATTTTAAAACGCATTTCAAGGTCATACATTGAGTGGAAAAATTATGGAAGTTTCTATCCGTGATCTGCTACCATTCACCAAAATTCCTTATGATCCTTTAAAAATACCCCGAGAAAATGTGAAAAAAGCTCAGTTCTTGAGGTTACGCATCCTTTGAGAGGGGCAAGGGTGCAATTACACGCTGAAAAATTATATTTTACCGTGATATACTTATTTTTGGATGTAAAAAATCAAAAATGAGTTATAGGCTCACAATTTGCGATAAGTTTGGAGGGGGCAGATTTTAAGGCACCTCTTCCCCTTAAAATAAAATAGAGTAACTGATCATCATTGATCTAGCTCGATTAAAAAAAATAAAAAGGAACTTCGAATCTACGAATTTCTCTGCGACGATTTTTATATTCAAATTTGTTCACGTCAGTGACCCTTAAATAGGTCCTTTCATAAATTATACATAAAAAATTGTAATTACATATTTGAATTCGAATTTTTTATGGAAATAAATTTAAATTATTAATTTTAAATAAAAATTCGTTTTAATAAATTTTTTTTGTATGAAGATTTATTAAAAAAAAAAAATAATTTATATAAATTTATTTTGTATGAAGATTTAATTTAAAAAAATATTTATAAATTTATTTAAAAATGATAAGATAAATAATTTTTTTTTATTATTTTAAAAAGGATTATAGATTAGAAATTAGAGTTGGTAATTGTAATATTAATTTTATTTCATTGTATTTTTTGTTCGATACCCCCCCCCCCTCTTCTCACCTACCTGCCTTTTCAACATAGATACTCATGGTAATTTTTACTGGCGCTTTTTAACGCCCAATAACTCCCATTTTTGCTCTACTCTAAGTAAAAAATACGCTCATTCTATTGCTCGTAAACTCCGTAGAATAACTTGGCGCACTATTCAACGCCGAGTTCTCATTCTTTATTAGTTTTGGCTTTTCGTGGCATGATTTGTTGTCTGTTGTACGAGTCTCGTCTCAAGGCTATTGTTTTATTAGGTAATAGACTGGTTTTTTCGGGCTTTCATTAACCTTTCCAAAACAGGTGAAAGAATTGTAATTACAATGACGCGAATCCGATATCGAATTCGCGATATATTCCGCGCCAATATCCCACAATGACCACGTTTACGGTCCAGCTGCATCTACGTTTTTGGGATGATTTCACAATGTAGAGAATTTCATCTAAAATCTGAACACATGTAAGTTAAACTAGTTCTCATACTCTCTTCGCTCTTCTAACTCTTTACGAAGGGATGGAAAATCGAACAAAACCGAATTTCTCGAACAGGTGTGTTCATAATGCCACGAAAGTGTTTTCGAGCGAGATCTGCAAATGATGCCATTTTGTCAGGCTCAGGATATTCGGCGAAATCCTTTATTTGTCAGCAGTGATGGCTAAAGTTTTCTTTAACGGATTTTTACATCGATATGCGTACCGAGGTGGAAAAAAAATGGATACAAGATTCCCCTTGAATTACCCGCGTCGCGTCGTCGAAGAGGTATTTTTTGTATTTTACAAGGGTTGCTTTGTAATGCGGTATTTGTTTTACACGATTCCTATTAAGACCCGGCGTACTTATCGGGTTAAAAAGTTGTGAATTATTTTAATAAACAATTTAAATTCGCTGCCCTGTTTTCGAGCCCCCGCCGTTGTCGTAAATCGCGTGTTAATCGTTACAACACTTTCGGCACGCGAAAGTGTTTTTAAAAGCGCTAAAAGTCGATCTATTTTCAGATTCGGATCAGATACGCGGCCTTCTGGTTTTTTCCAGTATGTATCGAAATTCCGCCTCTTCTTATTCGCGTGTACGCCTATTTACCAATACGCAGATAATGGTTCTGAAAATTCCTACGTTATAATTTAATTTTACCGAGAATTGTAATTTTTATTTGGCGGCGTTTCATTGTATACGAGGTTAATTAATACGCGCGACGATTAATCGAAAAGAGCTAGACGGATTTAATTATCTGTTTTTTTTTTCACATTTTCCAGAAATTAATACAGACTCTACGTAGAAGGATTTCCACGTGGGAAATTTCGCGATAAAAATTACGTAGTTTTTAGTGACATTTTTACGTTAAGTCTCCATTTTTCTAAGTCTAGTCACCACTGAGATGGGATGATTTTGGTGAATCCTTTCACAGAGACCTTTCTCATCTTGTATCCCTCTTGTACGCCATTCAACAGATTGTACCGTCGTATTCTTTTTAATAATTGCCAACTATTATAACGACCGCAAACATTGTAACCGACTTTTTTCAACGTCGACGTGAACTGGTTGAAGAATTTTTTATTCTTTTGAAAAATGCATCTTTACATGACGCTAGATACTAGCGAAGGATTAAGTACACGAAAACACAACACCTCCTATTGAATAATTTTATGTTTGTTTACTCGACTAATCTGATTTCGCAGCTGGATTATATTTTTTTTTGCTTTTTCAATGACTAAAAATTCGATCTTGTGTCATTACGAAGCGAGAGTAAAAAAAAAAACGTGATGGAAAAATATCAACGAAAATTATAAGATAGTGAAGCTTCCGGTATTGAATTAAGTACCTTCAATTGGTGGGAGTTAACGTGTTCGTAAAGGAGGAGCGTAATAATCAACTGGCATGAAGAGTATACAACGTTGATGATGTTTATACAACAGATTTGGAATTTTGATAATGCGATGGTTAAAATGGTGGAACTAATTTTTTTCAGAAGTTTTTATTAACGCGCCGTTTATATTAAACAGCGATAAACCAATAGCGGGTGTACGAAAAATTACTTGAATTTGGCATATCGTGGGAACGAAATACCTCGTGGCGTGTTTGAGGGGATGTTCGGAGCAGATGAGATACATCAAAAGAATGTCAGATTTGATATTCGCAAGATGCTTGGGGTGCGTTTGTGAAAATCTTCTCGGAAATTTATTTTAAATTGGAGTATAGATGGCGTGAGATGGGATTGGAACAGTTGAATTTTTACGCTTCGTGAAACGCGATTTTGCGAGAAATTTCGCGAATAATTGAGTCTTGTTGAGTGTAAATGGTAAATTGACGTGGGGAATGAGATGTTTGATTTTTTTGCGAAAAATTTATCGCATTTTTTGTTTGCTTTTATCGTATTGAATCTAGTATGAGTTTTAAGATATTTTCCAACTTATTTTATTTTCTTTTATTTTCATTTTTAATTTTTTTTATGCTTTCCACTTTCTAATTTTTTTCATGTTTTTTGTTTTTTTGTTTTATTTTTTTCAGTCTTTTAATTTTAACGTTTTTCATTTTTTTTTTCATTTTTTTCATAAAATATTTTCACCATTTCTCTGATTTTAATGCAGTGTTGCAAGAACTAAAAAAAAATCATCGTTCTCATTTTCCATCACTCATTTTTTTTCTTTCCAGTTCTTGTTGCAACAAAATTTTTGTTCCCATTTTTGTTCATTTTTTTTTTTTCATGTTTTTAATTTTTTTAATTTTCTATTTTTTACATTTTTGTCATTTTTTTATTTTTTTTATTTTTTTAACTTTTTATTTATATTTTTACCATTTTTTCTATTTTAATACAGTGTTGCAAGAACTAAAATAAGTCCACTGTTCTCATTTTCCATCATTCACTTTGTTTTTTTTCTGGTTCTTGTTCCAATAAAAATTTTATTCCCATGTTTGTCCTTGTTCTTATTTTTTTACTTTTGCAATTTAATTTTTTTCATGTTTTCATTATTGTTCCTTCATTTTGCACGATTATCATTCAATCTAGCACTCTAGAACAAAAAAGTCTTGATTTTTGTTCTTCTTTAAAATTTTGTTTTTGTTTGCGTTTTCCATGTTTGTTTTTGCAAATATTTGGCAGTGCCTCAGAAACACAGAATTTTTGTTTTCTTGTTCTTTTTCTTGCAAAATTTTGCTCTCAGTTTTGTTCCTGTTCTTGTTCTTGTCTTTGATGTTTTGTCTTTGTTTGTTTTGTTATCTCCATCTTTGTTCATTAGTTTAGAAAAAAACCGAAAAGTTTTTATTTTTGTTCTTTTGTTCATGTTCTTGTTCTCGTTAAATTTTTTTTCTTGTTTTCATTTCTGTTTTTGCTTTATATCATTTCTTTTCTTATTTATTATCAAATTTCGAAGAATGGATTATTTTTGCATAAAAATTACAACAAATCGTTAAAAAATATCAAAAAATTTTCAGTTGAAAAAACAACAAAGAAAAATAACATTTCATTCTCGTTTTTGTTCCTGTTCCTGTTCTTGTTCTTGCGATAAAAATGTTCATGTTATGTTTTTGTTTTTGTTCTTTGCAATGTTCATTCAATTTCTGGCGTTTTTTAGAATCTTTTAATAACATTTTTCTTTCTGATTATCTATAAATAAAATTGTTGTTTATTTTGAACTGGGGTTCGTATGCATCTTGATGGTTTTCCCTTCTTTAAAAAGATTTAAAAAATAAAAAGCAAGTTTCTTTTCATGAAAAATTAACAAAAATTCTTTTTTATAAGTTTTTTCTGAAAAATAAGATTAAACATTTTTGAGGATGTTTAAAAATGTATTGTGTCTGAATTTTTAAAATTTTGAATTGGTCACAATTTGTATTTTTCAACACTGGTACAGATGATGTCCTCCTTTCTGAATTTCTTTTTGATCTTTGCCAAGATCCTTCTGAGGCATTTTCTTTCCTTATGACAGACATCTTGTAGTTTGAAAAAAAAGCTTCTCGGAAGTTGCAAAAATTTCATTATTTTTAAACCATCTTCATCGGTTTATTTCGCTACCTACCTTGATAATTTTACTTATATTTCGAAATACTTAATTATAAAAAAAAAAGATGAACCACAAAGTACTGAAATGAAAAATTTAATCTTTCGTCGACTACAAAGAACCGAGCGAAAATTTTGAAAGAGGTACGAAGGAAACGAAGGAACGAATTACATAATATTCCGCTTGCATCTTCCACCACTTTATGCTTCGTTCGCGAACAAATATTGTAACGGTCCTCAAACACGGAATAACTATTCTCACAGACTTCATATCTCGGTTTACATTACCTCGCTTCTCACTTACATTACTTACCTAACCACATGATTATTTTAGACTGGAACACACCATATCGATTCGTACACACCCTTGGAAAGTAAAAAAAAAAAACCTACAACATCGATAATCGACGACCTAATTACGCATTTTCTCTGGTCACGCTTAAAAATATAGGCATTGCGGCACGGTGGTAACGGCCAGCCTCGAATTATCTCAAATTAACAGCCCTTTGAAGTGCGCATTATAATCTAATTTTCTCAAAGCCGTATCAGTTTTAGTATACGAGCATTCGCCATCTTTTTCGGCTGTATTACATTACAATGGCAAATTTACTTTTAATCTTTTTTTATACATGTACGCTTCAAAGGATCGGACTTTAAAGGATTTCGTTGGCAGAGCCTCCTCGTTCTATGTCTTTCTCGTGTTTATAGCGAAATGAATATGTTCGGATATATGGCGCAAAAGTTCGCGCAAACGGAGAAAAAACGCAGGAAAAAATCGAAGGCCGGCGTATAATTTCGGGGAAACGTATAACGTTTGTTTCTAACGTTGATTTATTCCCGTTATTTTCTCTCCTCAATATATTTTAATTGGTAGCATTTTTCAAAATCGGAGGGTACCGCGTATGGCGGTTTCTTCGTTAAACGAGGTCGTGATACGCGAGCGAACTTACACCGGTACATGCCCCTTTGCACGTACGCTTATTAATTATGGAAACGGGGCAAGCAATGATCTATAAATCTGCGTTCGCCTTGCTAATATATAAAAGAATGTGCAAAAAAAAAAAGTATAACAGATAGTAAAACCCGCCGAGTATAAAGGATATATCGACATAGGGTTTAAAATCAGGAAGGAAGTTCAAAGGATATATGTATATATAAGCGCGTACATAAAGGACTAAAAACGACCCTTTACCGAAATCATAGACAATAGTTTAAGAATTCTTATAGAAGGATAGAATCTGAAATTGATGATCTACGCGTACCCCCAGATGCATTAAATCTCGCCAAGGGATGCTGTTCCCACGGTTCTCTTATATAGAATTCAACTACCTTCTAACCAGCTGACTGTATGTTCCTAAGTAAAGGATGTTTGTACAGGTGGTACATGCGAGCTAAACGCAACCAATTTCAACTGGTTTAATTAAGAAAACAATAACTTTTACCGTTTACCTTATACACTTCGATTCGAAAGATCAATTTTTACTAATATTTTCTACGTTCGTTGTAGGCGGCCACGAAATTCTCACGTTTTTACCACCTTCCACCGAGTAATTTCCAACGTGTTGATTTTGTAAAATAATCGATAATCTGTTCTTTTCAAATTCATCAAAATACATCTGCTATTTAATATTTATTTTCTTCGAGATTTGAATAAATTACCTTCACGAAGGTCGAATTTGTTAGGATCAATTTCGACAAATTATGTCTTATTTCGATAACCACATCTCATCGTTTCATCGTCTGAAAATTGCTTCACAATTGTATATTTTCAATTCAAAATGTTGTAATTTTCACCAAAGTTTTTTTAGAATAAAAAATTAAAAAAAAATTGTTTAGTGATATTGAAAAATTTGTAAGCCTTGTCATCTATTTCAATTATCTCATCAAAATTTATCCAAAATTTTTCGAATAAATCATTATTGCATGAAAAATTTCACGTATCTTGCAAAAATTTAAAAATTTAAAGGGGGTGGAGGGTGGAAGCCGGGGGGATGTGCCGAATTTTAAATAGGAAATTAAATGATAAACTCCTCCACCGTTTTAGCAATTTTTTTTTAACCTTTTGAAAAATCTTATGCAGAAAAATATCCAAATTTATGAAAATTGAACATTACTTACTTATTACTAGATGTAGAAGTTTTCAACCCTCTCCCTCCCGCACAGGAAACTTTTTGATATTTCCATGTCTTCGCTAGGGCACACAAAATCGAAAATCGTCAAAAATAATCGTCATGAAAAAGCATTACAAATAGCATCAATCTTTGTCGTAGCAGGTCTTTGTTATGGTGACATATCATGATCATGAGTAATACACTACATGATGACGAGTCGTCATCACGGTGACGTGTCATGGCTACGATTGACATGTGATATGTAATGACTTGTTATGATGAACGCCCTTGGAGTGGTCAAGGGTCATGGTGATGACTGACACGATTATGTCTTTTTGATATGTTAGATGACTTGTCATAGTGATATCTCATGATCATTTTATGATGACATGTCATAGTGACCTGAATAATGACATATTATGGTGACATGTCATGATGTTGTCACGATAATCATAAGTCGTGTATTTATGTTTAATGAAAAATATAATTTTTTCATGTCATCGTACCATGTCATAGATGATAATTCATTGTCATGGTGACGCGTCATGGTCAGGAGTGACATATAATCATGTCATGGTAGCATGTCAAGTGACATGATATGATAACAAGTCATTGCTATGGTGACGCGTCATGGTTAAGAGCGGCATGTGACATCAAATGACGTCTCCCGATGAATACCATTGTCGCGAAGTGACATGAAATTGTCACTTTGCCTTGTGGACTCGTTTGCAAGCTGATTCTTAATAGTCTTATCAACGTTCGGCATGCCCAGCAACTGAGGCTTGTAGAGGTTTTTTCAGTTCTTTTCCTTTTAATATCTTAATTGAGAAAAAAAATAGGAAATTTTCCCTCAAAAATACTTTGGTGATGTGGGGGGGGGGGTTGAAGCAGGGTAAGCGATAAGGGCTTACCTAAAAAAATCATCTCGATAAATGCTGAAAAAATTCAAAAAGAAATTTATTAGCGTTGAAAAATTTCTAACTGAAACTTTTTTGCAAAAAATACTTTTTGGAGTACTTTTGAAGCTAAAAAAAATGTTCTAGAAAGGGATCTTTGAAGCATTTCATAACAGAATTTCTTTAGATAACTGAAGTTTTCAGCTGTTTAAGAATCATTATTCAATTTATAAAATTTTCGAATTCATGAATTTCAGTTTTTGAAAAAGTCTCGAAGGATTTGATGATTTTGATTTCAAACCATCAAATTTTTCAGAAGGCTTCAAATAAAAACTTTTTGGAATTTTTTTGTTCAAAACTACGTTTTGAAATTGAAATCATCTTGTTCTTGAGGATCTCTTGAGAAAAGAAAATTTCAAAATTCAAAAATTCATAAAAGCCCCATGTCGGTTGAAAACTTGAGTAGAGGGTTTTTTCGGTATGGCCTTCGACCCTTACAAAGTTTCATCATGGTTCATAGTTCTCCCCAAATTCGACTTCTCATTGTCAGTGTCTATAGTACCTCAAATCACCGTTCTCTAAAAAAGAAAAAAAAATCTACAAAAATGTAAAAAGCGAGACCTCCCAATTGACACCTAAACTCAGCCCTTACATTCCAAGCTCCATGCTCTGCAACTACGACGAAACTACTCCAAGTTCCTCGTTACGTTAAATTCCGCTGGACCAGAATTGACGCATGTTGGTTTTTTTGCACATTCGTAAAAGACACGTTAATCGATTAGCGTATGTAAAAATGTTACGAAAAGTTGCTCGGCGACGAGAAGCAGGGGGAAAAAATCGTGTACACGAAGACACACGAAAAGCAAGGTGCATTATCTTTATCGGTGAAATTACAAAAGAGAACGGATTTGCATAATTACGGTTTTGATCAGTCTTCTACACAATATAGTGGACAGTGGGCATTCTAGAGTGACCGCTCGTGCTTAACGCGTGCCGATAAATTGGTAAAAGGGTTCGAACCCTAGTTTCTGCAACTTAGGGTCTATCGCGTTGTATACCCTTTTCTTTTTTTTTCTCCGCTGGTCAGCGCGCTCTTTTAACGTAATACTAAAACATTGAATACGATTAAAAGCAAAAACTCGCCCCTATTTTTTTCCAACCCCGAACAAATGCGTCGAAGAAGCTCGTATGGGTAATTAGAAAGCTGGAAATTTTTTTCGTGGACGGAATTCGCGAAGCGTGTTCGTAGCTCGTAATTAAGGGTTGGAATAAAAAAATGTCTGAAAAACGCGTCAAACTTTCGTCGCATAGCGATAAAAATCACCGTTACGTGAGTTATTATTTCTCATGCAAATGGCCAATGTCGATTTATACGTTACTTGGGACGCAAAACTAATTAGTAAAATTTTTGTTAGCAGAATTTTCACTCGACCACCGTTAATTTTACAACTCGCAGTTATGTCCACTTTACTTCCGCGAAAACTTAACAATAGTAGCTATTTACTTTAAGAATAGCCCTTGCGGTGTCATTAATTATCGAAAAGCAGCCAAAAGTACGTATAGTTCGCGTTCGTAACGCGACTCAATTATTTACAATACAATTTTCGCGCATATTATGCGCATTATTTAGCGCTAATTTCTAACGCTCGCCGTCGTGCTCGCAAATTATTACAGAGATTCGAGACTTTTTATATAGGGTTTTTTCCGCGCCCCCTTCGGCCCTTTGCCCCAGCGTACTTTTCTGTGTTACGGTGACGATGCGGTAATCACAGCCTGGAGATGTTATCGTCCCTTATTCTTCCTTGTCTTTGTATTTTCACATCGACCGACTCCCACGCACGAGGAGTCGTCGTTTCGGTGGAAATGATGTCTTTTATGTACAGCCTCATCGATCATGTTCCCTTACCGTGATTTAAATCACTAACATTGTGTTTTTCGCCGACCGATTTGTTAACCTTACCTTTTAATTAAAACCAATAAAAACCCGTGTTTTTTTTAATTAAATCGCCAAGTAGTGTAGGAATACGTCTCGAAGTTGTATTTTAGTAGATTTATAGACTCGAAATTACAATATAGAATTTTAAAAATTATTATAGAATTTAGAAAACGTGAAATATCGGTGTTGCTCGTGTATCGAATAATTAAAAAAATATCGGAGAAGTGTCGTGGCGAATAATTGTCAACGAATTGACGTTGATAATCTCCCCTCCCCCACTTTACCTTTTATAACGTCATGAGAATATCCCAAGCAGTGAGTAATTTTAATACAATTTTCCACCGAATTGTCGTATCTCTGGCGAGTTATGCGGGAGCAAAGGCTACAAAGGTGGATCAAATGAAAGGTCTCTTATTTTTGTCAGACTAAAATGGATTCACTAATCGAAGTGAAATTTTGGCAGCATATTTTTAGGAGCTTAAACAATATATGTACCAAATTTTAAGTTGATTAGTTCCATACAATGCCACCGAGAGCGAAAACGTCGCCAAGCAAATGTTATAGGGCATCCTCAATTTGAACATGATATCTGGTTACCTACTAACTGAATGAACGCCTCAAATGGGCCCTTCAAGAGAGCCGGTCCGGAGCAAAAGCCCCTTTGCAATGTACAAAATACAAAACCACATTGTTCATTAAACAAAAACGATCATAAGATGTGGGTTAGATGAGAGTACCAAATATTTGAGACTGATCAGAGCCTCAGAGGTTCATATTTTCACCCCAAGATCAGGGCTGTGCAGAAAAAATCCGGACCCCAGGGAAAAATTGTACGGACCCTCATTTCCTTGAAAGGGTCCGACATTTTTTCCTAAGGTTTTTCATATTTTCCTAAGGTCACGTTATTTTTTAAAAGGGCTCAAAATGCACGTGAGGTCCTAAAAAAATCCGGCCATGTGGAACCCCTCCTTCTCCTTCTGGTTGGGGCTGTCCAAGATAATATCCAACGTTAAAAACAATACGTCAGGCAAAATGGTGATGAGCGGGGTATTGGCCACTTAGTCATGATCTGGTCATGATTTTTTTGATGATTTATCCATATTTGACGTAAACAGCAAACACAATGACTAGCTTTTTTTGCATGGGCTCAGAATGACCCATACAAAGTTGGGTCAAGTAACTCAAGAGTGAAGGCATTTTTGCTTTTTTTTTCATCAGAGTTGTTAAGCCCTCTAAATGAGGTTTTGCATGAAATTTTCAAAACATAAAAAATGCCAAAAAACTGTGAATATTTTTGGGTGCCCCTTTGAGTCACAAAAGTTGCTCTAAAAAGGTGCATTTTTTAGGGTAAAAACACTCAAAATTGGGTTTTTTCGAATAACTTGAAAATTTTAGGAATATTAAAAATATGCAAATAATTAAAATGTTCCTCTATTTATCCCCAGCAACTTTTGTTTCAACAGTTTTCGTCCATGGCCAACCTTAGATCTACAAAGGCACCCTTATCCATTATTGAAACGAAAAACAAAATTCTTTATACTTTTGAGCAATTCAACAAAATGCTGAAGAGATTTTTCTGATTAGTTTGAGGAAAAATTACCACTTCGAAAATTTTAGCTTTTATTTCAGTCATATGTGGCCAAGTCGGAGGTATATAAGTGGGAAGTAGGCCCAACCAGAAGAGGAGGGGGGGTTCTCCCGAGTCCGGATTTTTTTGAGGCTTGAGTGTGCTTTAAGCATTTGTAAAAAATAAGGAGTCCTTTGGAAAAAAGTGCTCACCCTTGGAAAAAATGTCGGGCCCTTTCAAGAGAGGGGGTTTCGTATAATTTCTCCCCAGGGCCCGGATTTTCTCTGCACGGTCGTGGTGAGGAGAGGAGAGGGATTTTGAATCCTCTTCCCCTTTTGTGTCAGCTGAAAATTTTAGAAAATATATTCATATGCCACGTTTTGTATTTTGTACCATCTCTTTCCCTGCCCCTTCTACTTCACAAAAGGTGTTTTTGGCGGCTCTGAGCAAATGTCCTGGCCCCCTCTTCAATTTGTACGTGATTCTCATTAACTGAACGAATTAGAGAAAATTTCTAAAATAAGGTACATATGATTTTACTTCCTCACTTAAACTTGAGATATTTCCAAAATAAGGCTTGCTGACGTCATTAAGTTCCATTTCGAAAAAATACCACGTTTTATAAAAGTTCTGTCCCTTATTACATTTGCCTCATTTCTTGAAAAATTTCACGATTACTCAGTCACGTTTATTGACTATACCCAACCGTAATATACCTTCGTAATGACATAGATGAAAACAAACTTCACTCGACGTCGTATTTCGTAATCTACATCAGGAAAACCCATCGGAAAAAAAACCTTCGCATTATAAACCTTTTCATTGCGCTACGTATTGTCACCGTATCAAGCAAAAAAATCGTAATTCGCGCCACCTCGTGAAAAAAAAACCTAATAAGCCACTTGCTGTTAAGAATGTCGCCTTTAATCTCGTTACGTCGATACGATAATAATTGTTGACAGGAAGTTGGAGCAACGAGCAAGTGGTCGCAAAATGTCACAGCATTTGTACGCGACTTCAAAACGCCTTCGACTTCGGATTTAATGCACCTTTTGAATAGGTGAAAATTTCCAACCCCCGGTGCGTACTTACAAACACCAAAAAATACTACCCTTTGGTCGGTTAATCAGGCAAACCCACAAATCAATCATATTTGTAAAGAGGTACGCAGTACGCACCCATGCGGTCGGGGTTTACATGCTGAGATTATTTCACTCGGCGTGTGTATTGATGTTTATTATGGCGCGCGGCTTCAAGTATTATTTCGATGGTTCGTTATTTCGCTTAATTACGACAACTTTCTATTAACTTGTGAACTATACTTGTCACGCGATTCGAAGAAGTAACCGGCGATCATCGGGAAATTGTTGTATTTTTAAAATGAATCATAGCTCTGCGGTTTAGGTTCAACGTTCTGTCTGCGAAGTTTACGCAAAAAATATCAATTTTAGGCTGCTCGGCGGAGCGAGAATTCTAAATCGTAATACTGGCAACACTCACGGTGAACTTGAATACAACTTTTTCAAGTTTAATCTCTTTACAGAAAGTAAATTACGAAAGTTTTCAAGACGTTGAATTTATCGTACAAAAATACATTTCACGCGTCATACTTCCGCGTATATTTTTCCTCTCGTTTTTTTCAGCGTTGAAATTGCGCGTAAAAAATATTTTTATTCGTGTGAAACGACGTACTTGAATTTTTTACGCGATTCTCAAGTTGGCTTTTGTTAGCGACGATATTTCAAATACGTTGGGTTAATTTGATAAACCGGCGATCGAGGAGGATTCCAATCGAGGAGCGGAAAGATTTGCAGGTTCATTTATCACGGTACAAGACATTTCATTAGACCTCGAAATGATGATCTTTTCGATCGTTAGATCTTTTGTTAGCGTTATAGGGTTGCATCGATTCGGTCCTGTGAAAAATAAACAATTCCGTGATGGTAATTTTTGGCGCGCTACTACTTTACGAATTAATTTCAAATCCTCCGCATGAAGTCTAACATGCAATCCGGACGGTAATAAAAATTACCTCTTCGTGCTCCCGTTACCCACATTTAACCTTATCCCATTGGTCGTCTTTTAACCATAAACAAGGCGAAAGAAGAAAAATGTAATTATTCGATTAAACGTGTCTCGAATCGGCTTACTCTCCTGAGGCAGCTGTCAATCTGATTTTTTATTTGCCTTAATTTGTACGCTATAATATTGATGGTATATCCGAATCGCGTGCCTTTGCTAATACATAATACCACAGTCAGACTTTGCCCAAATTATATATTTCGCGAAATAAAACTACTAGAATGATTAATGCATATTTTTCTAGAATATACCAAGGTTCGTCTTTATACATTTATGCATATTTTATTTATTTTTGTTATTCTATCATCAACTTTTTACCTCCTTTTTTGTGTCTTCGTGAATACCAACTCGAGCGATATAATTGTAATCTACTTTTCGTTACGTTATAATATAAAATTATAATTTCCTTATCAAATATTTATCGTAATATCTTTTTTTTTTTATTTTTTCGCCGAATTACCTCGTGTATTTTTTTCTGGTGGATTTCTTTTTTCTTTTTTTTTTCAAAAATATAGAAAACTTATACGAATTGAAACGTCTGTATAAATATGGTAAAGTTGAAGGATCAGATAGAGTTGTTTGTGAAAGAACCTTTTTTCGGGGGGTATTTTAATATTTTTACTATTTTTTAAACATTTTAAAAATTCATTACTTTTTGTTTGCCTTGAAAAGAACTAAAAAAATAGGTAATATAAAAAAAATAAAAGAGATTGCTATGTGTACGATTGATTCGAACGATATCGCAATAATTTTTATTTAATATTTTATCGCGTGGTAGCACTGCATCAGTTGTACATATGATGAAATACCTCATAAGTTATTAGGACCGTCAAGCAAATTGTCTGATATCTGCTGGTACAGTCCAGTCAATCTAGCCCGAAAATGGCCTCGAGCTTGCAAAACGAGATGATAAGCTGTTTTTCGCTTGTATCTTAGTGAAAACTGGTTTTATCAAAAAAATAGTTCAGTTCAAAATTGAAACCCACTAAATTCTCTACAAAATGCATATATTAAGAGTTGATGTAACTGGCTTAGATTCCGAGCTACGTGCGATTGAAAAAGAAGCATTTTTGGTGAATAGATGACTTTTTAGCCTGATTGTGTAGGGTACAGTTTTCCAGCTCTAGTGTAGCAAAAAATGATTCTATGAAAAAAAAATAGCTTAGTTCGAGGTTGATGTCTACTAAATCCTCTACAAATACTGTATCTACAAAACTAAGCTAAAAATAACCAAAACCCCTCTTCCTTGCGACGCCACAGCTCGGAAACTAAGTAAGCAATCTAACTTCTTTTGTAATGGAATTTGTAGAAAATTTGTCCATCTTTCATTTTAGTTATTATACATTTTCACGAAAAACCATTTTTTCCCGTGGTTACAGGTAAAAAACTAAATTTATGCGAATTTTGTCAAAAATTCACGAAAAATGCTCCTTTTCCAGTCGCACGTAGCTCGGAATCTAAGCCAGTTACATCAACTCTTAATGTATGCATTTTGTAGAGAATTTAGTGGGTTTCAATTTTGAACTGAACTATTTTTTTGATAAAACCAGTTTTCACTAAGATATAAGCGAAAACCCGATTTTAGGGGGCTTAGATGCACAAAAAAGGGAACTTGCAAACATGAAATTTGTTCCGGAATGAAGTATGTTGTAAAAAGTATCGAATACTAGGTATATATCAATACCAAAATGCAGCTTATCTTCTCGTTTTGCAAGCTCAAATGCTAGATTGACTGGACTAGTAATTGATGAAACCAGCGAGGAGGTGACGAGGAAGTACCAATGAGACGTCGATCAGTGTAATCACACAGATGTGGTAGCAAAATTTCAGAAATTTACTGACAATTTTTGAATTAAAATACAATTTTTTAATTTCTGATTTCTAGCGGTTTATTATTAAAATTACGTGGAGGTACTGCACATTAGCGCTCCTACAGATTTTTGTCAGTTCCAATAGCAAATTTCAATTTATTTTGAAATTAGCTCTGAAAACCGATACGATATGGGTCTCGATTTTTGTTTCAATTTCGGTATATTTTTTCGCAGGTTTCGGCGGGTTATAATTTTTTTCTTGAAAATTATGAATTTTCAAGCCATCGACATTTGCTAATGCCTCGAAAACAAGATAAAAATGGAAGAAAGCTCTTCTAAATAAACAATTAAGCTAAATTGCGGGGAATCCCTCAATGGGATACCATTCGTGTAACTAATTTGAATTTTTTTACAGAAATGGTTTCTTTATGAGAGAATCCTCGGCAACATGATTAAGGAGGGGGGGGGGTTGCATGGTAGTTATGTTTGGTATAATTGCAGTAAGTGTTATGCCGTTAGTGCATATATCTCTTCCCTTCCGAAATTGAGGATTTCCAAATTACCAGCTAATTTCTGCGAGTAAGTTACTCTTCAATTATAGGATTTTTTCGCAACTCAATGAGGATCCCTTTATACGTTTTAAGGTTTGGCGGTGATTTATAATGAATTATTAACTCCTGTTAATGATTTCTCAAAGCACCACATAGCTTGAAAATTTCAAATGTTGACTCCCAACATCACATCTCCTCATCTTCTCCCCTTTAATAGCTTCCTATTTCATTGGGAACTCGTTGATACGCGGAATTATCCCAAACAAACGTTCTAGTGGTTGAAAAAAATTCTAAATAGATTTCTAAACTGAATTTTTATACGAGGAAAAACTGGTGCGTGGAGTTTTTTATTCTATGATGCATAGCTTTACTAATGATTCTCCCTGGAGGCCTAGCATACCACTTTTTCCACTCACAAGCACGTGTCGACTATTAAGGGATATAGTATGCCGTTAAACGAGACGGCTATTGCTCATAATGAGGAATTGCATGTACGCCAAATGCTTCCACGGAAACCTTGGGTTTTCGTTTTTTTGGGGGTGAGTTTGTTTATCGATTCAAAAAATCCTGTTTTCAGCGTTGTTTTGATTTTTTTATTTGATTTTCTTTCGATTATTTCTCAATAAGAGATTTTACGAAATTCCTTAGTACGAAGAAAATTACATTTAGATAACGAGGCCTTTTAAAAAGTTTCCGGATTCTAAGGCGATTACATTTTACTCTTTAATCGTTCTTCAAATTACGCCGCAGAAAAAATTTTCAATTGGTCAGATCGTGAGAAAATTACCAAAACTGTAATCTAAAAAGATAGCACGGATAGCCTAGAGGTAATAAAATTTCGTAATTAACTTTTAAAGGCGCCATCGGATTCCTGAAAACGGGAATAAAGTTTATTAATTATTCGTTTTTCAACCCTCCCACCGCTACGTGGACGCGAGGTACCCAGCAGAGGTCATTTGGAAGTCGAATATATATGTTTTATATTAGCTACATCGAAAATACACATGATCTACCTACTAGGCTATAGCATCGCGTAGTTACTGTATTTTTACAGCCCTTCTTCTACACCCCGACCCGTCTCCGTGCCGCTGATACCTTTAAGATATATAACAAGTAATATTAGAGTCTACTCTAGCACGCACACCTTAGTATATATCATCCCCTCTGTGAAACTACCCTTCGAATAATAATACTAAGAAAAGATAACGGTTCTTTAATTTCAACCTCCTGACCTCCCCGCCGACCCAACGAATCCTGCCGAACGTGTAACAAAAGAATCTTGATTTAGGCTTCCACAAATCTCCACCACGTTAACAGAACGTATTTGGGACAGATTTTTAACGTCGAGTCGATAATTTTTCTCCCTTTAATTTCTATTATTCCGAATTGTCTCGCGTGTAACGCCGAGAATTTCTTATTACGCGATTTCGTTTAATTTCTTTGATTCGAGAGATGAAAATTTTATTAGTTTCCTCCGGATATGTTATCGATTACGTGTACGTAGTAGTCGTGTTTATGTACTAAAATTACACTTTTCAGTTTTTCTTCACGTCGATTGGGTATTGTTTGCTTTTGTACTCTCGCTTCGAAGATTTAAATCCGTAATTTTAAATTTCATTAAATTCGTGCTCCTATTCAAAATGGATCTATTCAGATGACGGATCACGTAACGAATGTATTTCAAATATGACAGATGCAACTGTACGTGAATCAGATACGTTGCATATCTTATTGTGGCCAGAGTTTTAGACAATTTTTATCCCTATGGTGAACGGATAAACTTCAAGTGTTGTGTAGGGCTCCGAAACATTGGTTTGTGGTGAGATTATTTCATGTAGAGTGGTAAACAGAGATTATTTTCAGCTTGATTTTCTTAAACAATGCAGAATTTTTTTAATTTTCAGATTCCAAAGTACATGAGTACTAGTTTAGGTATGTTTTTTACATACAATAAGCGATTTCTCCGATTGTATGAGATATAGAAGCAATAGTTTGGATATATTTGAAAACCTCTCAAAAAATGCCATCTTTTTTATTCGAATCATTTTTCGATTTATGAATTAGCCGAGATGTAAATTGGCGTTGAATTTTCTCATTTTTTATGTGAACAGAGATTACTTTCAATTTGATTTTCTCAAACGATTTTGAATTTTTTTTTAATCTTCAGAATCCAAAAAATACAAAATTTTCAAACCTAGAAGCGTTTTAGGTATTTCGTTACATTGAGAAGTACCAATCCAAACTTGTCTTTTAGGTTCAATAAACGATTACTCCAATTGTATGAAATATAGAAGCAATAGTTAGGATATATTTGAAAACCTCTCAAAAAATGCCATCTTTTTTATTCTAATCATTTTCCAATTTATGAATTAGCCGAGATGTAAATTGGCGTTGAATTTTCTCATTTTTTATGTGAACAGAGATTACTTTCAATTTGATTTTCTCAAACGATTTTGAATTTTTTTTTCAATCTTCGGAATTCAAAAAATAGGAAATTTTCAAACCTAGAAGCGTTTTAGGTATTTCGTTACATTGAGAAGTACCAATCTAAACATGTTTTTTAGGTTCAATAAACGATTACTCCAATTGTATGAAGTATAGAAGCAATAGTTAGGATATATTTGAAAACCTCTCAAAAAACGACATATTTTTACCCGAACAATTTTTCGATTTATAAATTAGCCCAGATGCAAATTAACATCGAATTTTTTCATTTTATTCCACATCTATTCTGCGGTTAAAATGATCGACCTTCATTTATTTCTCGATTTTGCTCAAAATAGTAAATAAATAAATCACTGCATCTTTTTCTCGACTACACATCGTAGTAAAATAATATTGACGTATCAACGAAACGATCCAATACGTAAAAACCTGAAAACTCGCCAATCATGAGGTAAAACGTAAAAATACGTCAACGCCATTCCCGATGAATCCATACGTTAATAATTCTTGAAAATTTTCGTCAAACGCAGACAAATCGGTTTTTATATCTACGGATTACCTAGAAATCAAAGACCATTGGTTACCGCAAATCGCCATCCCGCGATTGCATCGGTCAACAAAGATGGTGACGAGAACACGTGGATTTTTTAGCGAGCGGAAATTTCGAGGGTGAATTTTTACGCGTAAAACTACAATCGAGTTAACCTTAGCCATTCTTTACTTTATGCCAGTTAATTAAATTACAAAGTAGTAAAATGAAGACAACGTAGACTCGAGGGAGATTTTCACATCCCTCATGGCTAAAGAGGCTGTAATATATTAAATAAATGGTTATGCGGCTACGAAGCCTCAGTCGAACATACCTCCTGTGCCATGTCGCAAAAACGTATTCGTTTTAAAAAGTAACAAAATTCGTATGGAAACCAATTATTATGTTTTTCTTTGTATCGACCGGTATGTTTTTTTGTTTGAAATATTTTTTAATTTTACTTATGACTTTCCATTGACACGTTTTTACTCTCAATTTTCTCTAATTTTTTTCAAAATTATAAACGAATTGAAGAAGGGGTCCAAAAACGTTTTTCAGAGGACCTTCTTCGCTCTTATGGCTCTGTAACTCGCAAGTCCCTTTTTTGTAGATTTTGGACTCTAAGGTCATTTTGAAATAAAAATCGAGTATTCTGAGTAGGCCTAATAATTTTTTGTATTTTTTCTTAAATCTAAAAATAATATAAAAAATACACTCGTATGTGCTATTAAATTATGACATTTTTTAAATTATTTTAAAATAAATATTTTTTTTCTTTTTGTATTAAGATTTAATAAAAAATTAAATTAAATTAAAAT